>JAJHSJ010000487.1:0-168830 GCA_021015155.1 Magnolia officinalis
TATACCTGTAGACACCCCACCCAAGCTAACATCTTGATTTGTTAAGACAATCCGAGAACCATGATCATATCCTAAACCTACCCCTAATCCTAACCTAAGCCATCATGAATCATCATTCAATCCAGACCATGTCCAGAACCGATCCATTTCTTGAGTCACTTTCGGGTAACAATCGAGCCAATTTCAAGCCATTCTGAGCCAAATATTCAAAACGAACTTTGTTTCACTCTAAGGACCCAAAAAAGGACTCACCAGATGAATTTCGAGGGAAACCGTACCGAGGTGGTAATCGGATTACCGCCGGCGGTAGTCGGATTACCACTTCCTCCCAGAAAACGCGCACGGAGCCAGTCACACGAGTTCCGGACTCAACCAGGTCCGGGCGGTAGTCCGACTACCGCCGGCGGTTGTCGGATTACCGCCGGCGGTGATCGGAGTTCCGCCGCGTGCGGTCTGAGCAGGGACAGCTGTCCAGCGTCCAAAGTCAACTTTCCTATACATTTACCCTCCCCATCCTCACTATTTACCGTTTTACCAGCCCCTTTAGCCAATGGGAGCATGCCATGTGGCATCTCTCTCCTCTCCACCAATCACCATATGCCACATCAGCATTTGCCCTCCTCTTATCCTCTATTTACCAAACAACCATTGGAAAGGGCTATAAATAGCCCTCTCCCCTTTCATTTTCAACATACATGGATGAGAGTGAGAGAGGGAGAGAGTGAGAGAGAAAGAGTGAGAGAGAAAGAGTGAGAGAAAAGAGAGAGAGAAAGAGAGAGAAAGAGAGAGAGAGAGAGAGAGAGAGAGTGGGAAGAGAGAGTGAAGGAAGGGAAGGAGCTCCCAAGCCTTCAAGCCCAAGTTTTCCAAGCCATCTCCCAGCCTTCACCTCAACCTTTCCAAAAAGCCTAGCCCAAAATGATCATGGTTCAGCTCATGTCTTAGCCTACTCAAGAATCAAGCCAAAGATCTATCATCCTACAAGCATTCAACATGACATATACTCCCTTCTCAACCCCCTTGCTTTTCTAGATCTCTAGTGGATGTATGCTCTGTGACTTGCCGTACACCGGATCCTGTCACATCAGAAATTCCTAGTGATCTAGTCCACTTTTCTTATCTTTTTGCATAAGCATCATCACATCCGCCCTCTAGACATATTGTCGGACGTATGCTCTGTAGCCTGCCGAAATATTCGGATCCTGCTACATCAGAAATCCACGTGTGACTAGTCCCATCATGACCGTAGCATCATCATCATCCCTTGAGATTATTTTACCACACTAAGTCGAGACCGTACACTTGTACGGGCAGAGAGGGTGCCTAACACCTTCCCTCTTTGTAACCGAGGTCCCTTACCCGGAATCCAGATCGCAGACCAGGAGTCAATCTAAGGTCGGAGAATCTTCGGATTTCTCCAACCTTACGTATTCCGTGGTTCTAGCCGACCGCGGGATTTTGAGATCATTCGGCTAGTGGCGACTCCAACAATCACCAAATCAGCTTAATCACCCCCAACACCCCAACAACAACATTTTTCACCGAACAACGTGGACGCCGATTTTTCAGTGTCTACAGAATGGCGACTCCACTGGGGATGAGTCTAGAACGCACTAGCTGAGACCCGACTCGACAACGTGTGGTATACTAATCTCAAGGGACATTTATCACTGCATACATAAAAAAAAAAAATCTCTTTGGCTTACACTTGCTTAGGCAAAGATCCGAACCATGACCACTCGGTCCCGTGCAGCCATGACTTCTCAATCGACCCATGAAGAAGAGCCGTCACCCCAACCAGCTCCCGAAATATCCGCACCTGCACCCGCACCCGCACCCGCACCCATGCCTACACCCGTACCCCTACCAATAGCTCCGACAGAGTTGCCAGCCAATGTCACCACACAAGAGCTATTACTTCGAACAATGCAAGAGCTACTGCTTCGCCTAGTGCCAGGTGCCACATCAAATACACAAATGACCCAGCCTAGTGTGCAGAACAGCTCACTCCCTCAAACTCCCTTTGCCTTCTCTCTCATTCCTCCAGCAAATCCTGTGCTCCCTCTCCCAGAAGAATCAGCACAAGACCAACAACAGCAAGCAATCGGGAGCAACCCTCCCCCACATCTCTACTCAACACATCACAACAATCCGGTCACAGCACATGCAAATCACAGACAAGAACTGGCGGATGCCCATGAAGGGGGCCAGTTTCGAGTCCAGCTCACTCCCCCTAACGGGAGTAACATCCCGGAATTGGCAGATACCCCAGGCGGGAGCCATTTCCGAACATCCCACCCTCCTCCGAAAGGGAGTGGTGTTCAATTCCAGCTACCTCCCGCCACCGGGAGTCCACCTTCTTTCCATCAAACCCCCATTCTGGATCCATATGAAGAAGAAGCGGCACAGGCCCTACAGCAAGGGGCAAGATACCCACAGCAAAGTAAGTCAGAGATTGAGGAGCTACGAGAGCAGCTACAAATGATGCAAAACCAGCTTCAAAGGCAACAAGGAGTGGATCACCCATCCACCAAGTTCAGGGACCTCTGTCCCTTCCCAGACGCCCGGGTACCTCCAAATTTTGAGGTACCAAAGTTCAAAAGGTATGACGGTAGTGGGTGCCCCACAGCACATCTAAAAGCCTTTTGTGGGGAGCTCAATGCGATAGCAGGGAATGATGGAGCGTTGATAAGACTTTTCCAGAAATCCCTTAAGGGTGACGCTTTGGATTGGTACACCTCACTAGATAGCCACCAAATCAGAACCTGGGAAAAACTTTCCCAAGCATTCATTGACAGGTTCTCATACAACCTGAACATGGCTCCAAGGAGAGCCGACTTGGCTGCCCTGAGGCAAAAAAGCGATGAATCTTTATCAGCATACGTAGGACGATGGCGAGCCATGGCAGCTCGAATGAGAAACCCCATCGACGACGAAGAGCAGATATCCATGATTGTGCATTCAGCACACCCCAGCATTTCAGGATATCTGATCTCGTATCCATACGTAAACTTCTCCCAACTCATCCGAGCCGGAGAACAAGTAGAAGCTGGGATCAGAGCTGGAACCATCTCCCCATGGCCACATCAGACCCCCTCAATCAAAAGAAACAAAGTCGAGGGGAAACCTGTTGGATATGGGAATGGAAACAGCACTGCTCCCGTGCAGCGTACTTCTGAAGTTAACAACATCATCGCTAACACTCAAGGCAACCAGTATGCTCCACCACCAGAGCCACGGCAGGACAGGCAATACCAGCCACAACAGAATAGGCAGTACCAACCCCAGCAAACCCAGCAAGGATATCAGGCACAGTCATCTCAACAGCAATCACAACAGCCTAGGGGAAATGTGCAAGGACCATACAAGCAAGGAATGTTAGGGAGGAAGTTCACTCCGTTAGCACAATCGTACAGCCAAGTGCTAACAATGCTCATGCAAAAGCAACTATTAACACCTCTCCAGCCTCGACTTCCACCTAATCCCTTGCCACCTGGTTACAATGAAAATCAGTACTGTGCATATCATCAGGCTCCTGGCCACCTGACGGACCGCTGCTTCGCTCTGAAACATGCGGTCCAAGATTTGATCGAAAGCCAGAAGATTGCGATCACCCCACAGGCCAGCAATACAGTTCAAGCCAACATTCTCCAAAATCCCCTGCCCTCGCATCAGGCAGGACCCAGCACATCCAGCACCTCTACCGTCAATCACATTGAAGGAGGTCAACCCACACATGCTTATCCACATCATTCCATCCAAGCAATCATGCCCAACACAGCCAATCGGACATGGGGACACCAGCAAGCACCATCGCCTGGGCCACAGATATCTCTTGAAGCAGCACCAGCTACTCAACCTCTCATATTTCTTGAAGCAGCACCAACATTTCAGTCTCTCGTAACTTTGGAAGCAGCACCCAACAGGTCATACCCTCAGAACCTCGCCCTCCAAGGGACACACTCAACTCCATCCTCGGCATATCCAAAAAGGTTGAATTCTGAACCTGTCATTCTCCCGATAGGTCTCCCTGACCTAACTCTGCCAACCTTGCAAGGGGCACCCTCAGTTCAGGCCCCGCAATTTTTGATGCCTCACCAACTGGCACACGCCCAAAGGATCCCTCCCCCGCATCCGAGGAAAGAAGAAAATTCCATGGCCACAACTAATCAAAACTTGGTGGCACCTCAAGAGATATCACTGAGCCTACCACAAACTGCTCCAGTAATGACCCCTCAGCCTCAAGAACCATTAGTATACTTGGAAGGAAGAGCGGTTCCTTCCTATAACCCGAAAGCAGTCCCATGGCACTACCCAGAATGTGATGAGGTGGGTAACAATGGGAGATACCTCAGGAGAGATAGTCAGAACTCAAAAGAAACTCGGGGAGCTTCATCGGGAACCACTAGCAAAACTGACGCTGCCTATGACATAGCAGCCCAACTCAAAACCATTCCCGCACAAATATCTATCTGGGAACTCCTATGCACGTCAAGGTCTCATCGAGAAATCTTTGCAAAGACCTTGAACGACGCCCATATCTCTCCTGACGTACCCCCCGAAATGGTGGCAAGTATGATTGGCCAACTTCTCGCACCACAAGCCATCACTTTCTCTGATGATGAACTACCACCTGAGGGTCGTGAGCACAGGCGCTCACTAAACATAGTGGCCCACCACAAGAATTTCAAGATCCCACTTGTGCTCATCGATAATGGATCCAGTCTCAACGTTTGCCCTTTAAGGACTGTTGAACGGTTAGGGATAGAACCATCCTCCTTCAGACCCAGTACCATGAGCGTTAGAGCTTTCGATAATTCCCGAAGGCAAGTGGAGGCGGAAATCGACCTAGAATTACAAATTGGACCAGACATGACCCTTGTCACATTTCAGGTCATCGATATCCCTGCCTCATTTAACCTTCTCTTGGGGCGGCCATGGCTCCATGCTGTTGGAGCCATCCCATCTACCCTCCACCAAAGGGTTAAATTCCCTTCGGGAAATCGAATCATTTCAATATTGGCTGAGCCAGAAACCATCCTTCCAGTGACGGTCAGTATCCCAGAAACTGACATTCCGGTGATTGACATTCAGCATACAGAAGGCGACATTCCATATCATAGTTTCGAATTCGAAAAAGTAAACGCGATCGCTAACCCTCGCCCTCTAGCTGCTGAATATGTCATTCCCCCGGCTGAACGATTGGTCTTAAATTACCGTACCAAGTTCCATGAAAAAGGTATGGTAGTAAAACCAGCACATGCCAATGTACAGAGACAGGGACTGGGATATCAGCCGACATTGGAAGATCAGGCTGAAAGGCCAAAAAGGGGCCAATCTTTTAAATGCACACCCATCGAGTTTGTCAAAGCTGGGTCAGTTGACGAGAGCAAAATGATATCTCTTGAGGACCAATTTCAAGCACTTAGACTCGCAAAACAGACTAGACAAGAGTCTATTTGGCCACCAATAAGGTGGGATCGGATCCTCAGGACATCAGAGGAACACACAAAGCCAGGGGCAGAACCCCCAGATCCACCGCATGAGACTAGGGGCATGGAAACAAGTCCACCCGCAAGTGACCCAAAACTGGGAAGGTCCTTTGCAGGCAAGGTGGGCCAGAACAGGGAGACGTCCATTCAGGGAAATACAGGGCAGAAGCAGCCCATCCATTGGGTTGACAAAGGTAAGTGGCTTGCTCTGGATTGGACGGATGTCCAAATCCCGTCCCAGGAATCCGAGAAACAAGAGGAATTTCAGCTCCTGGGCACAGAGGTCGAATCAGATTCTGACTCTGAGCCCAGCCCAGCAGACATCATGGTCATCGAGACAGGTGACCCACAGGAACAGACAGGGCAGATCAGCAAGATCGAAAGGGGAAAAGAGCCAGAATGGTTAGCCATCCCCCAAACAATCGAATCAGCTAGCAAACCACTCGCTAGCACCAGTCTTAAAAAAAAAAACGCCAATGTAAATAGCAATTGGTATCCTGAACCAGGACAAGACCAATCATGGTTTGCGACACCGTCCTGTTCAGGATATCTTGGCGACACAAAAAAATCAAAAAATCTTTCAAACACAAAAACATCAAAAAATCTTTCAAATACAAAAACATCATATATTCCTCAAAATCACAAAACATCAAAAAATCTTTCAAATACAAAAACATCATATATTCCTCAAAATCACAAAACATCAAAAAACTTTCAAAATACAAAAACAATAGAAAAGTTTTCAAAAATCACTGTGCCAAACACTTCTCATGACATGCACGAGTTTGAAGTCGACTCATATGATTTCGATCTAGAGTTGGACTTCGAACTCATGGGTTTGGATGAAGCCCCGGATGAGGGAAATGATGATACCGCTCTCGAATTCGAGGATTCCCTCGAAAAATTCGAAACAAAGGCCAATGTTGTGGCAGACGACTTCGAAATTGTGAACTTAGGGACAATGGAATCCCCCAGGGAAGTGCGTATCGGGAAATCGCTTCCCCCAGAATACAAGCAGAAGATGATGGAGTTTCTGAAACCAAGGTTGTCCAACTTTGCCTTCTCTTACGAGGACATGCCAGGGCTCGATGAAGCGTTGGTGGTGCATCATCTGCCAACAAAGCCAGAAATGAAGCCAGTCAAGCAAAAGCTGCGAAGGATGAAGCCAGAATGGGCCCTGAAAATCCGTGATGAAGTCATCAAGCAATACAACGCGGGATTTCTGGTAGTCTCCAACTACCCGGAATGGCTCGCAAATATCGTACCAGTTCCAAAAAAAGATGGGAAAGTCAGAATGTGCATCGACTTTAGGGACCTCAACAAAGCAAGCCCTAAAGATGACTTCCCGCTGCCTCATATCGACACACTGGTGGATAATACTGCTGGACACAAGATCTTCTCCTTCATGGACGGTTTCTCCGGTTACAATCAAATCAAGATGGCCGTCGAAGATCGTGAGAAGACTTCCTTCATCACGCCATGGGGAACTTTCTGCTATCGGGTCATGCCCTTCGGATTGAAAAATGCAGGAGCTACGTATCAGCGAGCCATGACTGCCTTGTTTCATGACATGATAAACAAGGAGATGGAAGTTTATGTGGACGACATGATTGTCAAATCTCGCACGATCGAAGGACATTTTGAAGATCTCAAAAAGCTCTTCGACAGGTTGGAAAAGTTCAAGCTCCGCCTCAATCCGCAAAAATGCGTCTTCGGTGCAACCGGAGGCAAGCTGTTAGGCTTCATTGTTGGCGAAGAAGGTATCAGGGTGGATGAAACCAAAACCAAAGCTATCATCGAGATGCCACCGCCCAAGACTGAGAAAGAAATTCGGGGTTCCTCGGGCGAATCCAATATATCAGCCGATTCATCGCACAACTCACTCCGGTCTGCGAACCCATATTCAAGCTGTTACGAAAAAACTCTCCAAAAGAATGGAATGATGACTGCCAGGCGGCCTTCGATAAAATCAAAAGATATTTGCTAAATCCTCCAGTGCTCGTGCCGCCTACCCCAGGTAGGCCACTTCTGTTGTATATCTCTGTCGCAGCGGAAGCAATCGGATGCGTCCTCGGCCAACACGATGATACGGGAAGAAAGGAGCAAGCGATCTACTATCTAAGCCGACGGTTTACAAGCTACGAAGCCAAATATTCCAGCTTAGAAAAGACATGCCTCGCCCTAGTTTGGGCAACACAACGGCTAAGGCAGTACATGATCGCTCACCCGATACTTCTGCTCGCTCGCATGGATCCGTTGAAATACTTGTTCGAAAAACCAGCACTGACGGGCAGGATCGCAAAATGGCAGCTACTGCTTTCTGAGTTTGACATCACATATGTCACCCAGAAGGCAATCAAGGGGCAAGCACTGGCCGATCATTTAGCAGCACACTCCCTGCCCAACTACCAACCTCTGAAGACCTTCTTCCCCGACGAGGACATCCTCCAGATCGAGGGAGAAGAGGAAAGAAAGGCAGGAGAGTGGACACTCTTCTTCGACGGAGCTGCAAACTCGAAGGGGAGTGGAGTAGGCGCCATACTCTACTCCCCCGAAGACGTCCCAGTTCCTATATCCAGAAGACTAGCATTCCAGTGCACCAACAATGTAGCTGAATATGAGGCATGCATCGCCGGTCTAAGAGAAGCCATCATCCTCAACGTAAAAAGTTACGAGTCTTCGGAGATTCGCAACTCATCATCAATCAGATAAATGGCGATTGGAAGACCAAGGATGAGAAGCTGATTCCTTATCACGTCTATCTGGAGAATTTGATCGAGGAATTCGAGGAGATCACGTTCTCTTACATGCCTCGGGTCAAGAATCAGTTTGCGGACGCTCTAGCTACCCTCGCTTCAATGTTGGAAATCCCAAAAGGAGTAGCTGAATGGGAACTCACTGTCGAACTCCAGGAGGAACCTGCATTCTGCCTACAAATCGAAGAAGCTGAACCTGCCCCAAATGATCAGCCATGGTACACAGACATCAAAAAATACCTCGAACATCAGAAGTACCCAGAAGGAGCGGCTCTGCCTGATCGCCGCACAATACAAAGACTAGCAGCTCAGTTCGTGATCATCGGGGGTACCCTTTACAAGCGATCCTTCAACCAAGTCCTTCTCCGCTGTGTGGATGAGACAGAGGCAGCCCACATCATGTCAGAAATCCACGAAGGACTATGCGGCCCGCATATGAATGGACACATGATGGCAAAGAAGATCCTACGACTCGGCTACTACTGGCTTACAATGGAAACAGATTGCTGCAAGCACGTCAGGAGATGCTTCAAGTGTCAGGAGCACGCAAACCAGATCCATGCACCTGCCTCCGAACTCTACAACTTGACGGCACCATGGCCCTTCTCTGTATGGGGACTCGACATCATAGGCAAGATCAATCCTAAAGCTTCAAATGGGCATGAATATATCCTGGTGGCAGTAGATTACTTCACTAAATGGATAGAAGCAGCATCCTATACCACTATTGCAGCATCTCATGTGGTCAAATTCATAAAGAACAACATCATCAGCCGATATGGGGTCCCTCACGCCATTATCACTGACAATGGAACTCCGTTCGTCAACAAAAGATGAACGATTTCCTCGACAAGTTTAAAGTTCAACGCCATCGATCGAGCCCCTACCGCCCTCAGATGAATGGTGGGGTGGAAGCCGCAAACAAGACTATCATCCGCATACTCGAAAAGATGGTGAAGACATATCGTGACTGGTCAGAAATGCTTCCTTATGCACTCTGGGCTTATCGCACGTCTGTACGGTCTGCTACAGGCACAACTCCATATGAGCTCGTTTACGGAATGGAAGCAGTACTACCAGTCGAAATCGAAATCCCCTCACTGCGGATATGCTGGAAAGTGAAGTCGAGGAAGGCGAGTGGCAACAAGCAAGGTACGATCAACTACATCTGGCAGATGAAAAGCGCATGCGAGCGCTAAGCCACTCCCAATGCTATCAAAGAAGGATCGCTCGAGCTTACAACAAGAGAGTCCGAAAGAGAAGTTTCAAAGTCGGTGACATGGTCATGAAACGTATCCTGCCGCCTCATTTGCCAGATCCCAGAGGAAAATTCAAACCATTGTGGGATGGACCACTGATCATTCGGGAAGTACTCCCAGGAGGTGCTCTTCGGCTCACCAATCTGAAAGGCGAGGATCTTCCCGAGCCCATCAACGCCGACAATGTGAAAATCTATCACGGGTAACCCTACCGAATCTTGTCAATGATTACAATCGAAAGGCTGCATTTCTCACCTCCTTACCAAAAACTGTATATACCCTTTCCAGAAACACCTATCATACCCCCAAAAAAAAAAAGAAGAAAGGAAGAAAACAAAACAAAAAAAAAGAAAGAAAAAGAAAAAGAAAAAGACAAAAAGAAACCTCAACAAAAATTCCAAAAAAAAGAGAAAACAAAAGAACCCATTCCACATCCCTAGTAATATATCCCCGAATAATTTCAAGCAGCTTACAATTGTGATCAAAGACAAGGACAGGCAGGTAGCCAATCGGCCGGCTATGAAGGAAGTTCTCCTCATCACTCCTAGCACTCAAAAAAAAAAAAGAATAAAGGCATGCCTAAGCAAAACGGGCGAGTTGAAAACCTGAAAAGGCGGCTCGAGTAAAAACAGCGGGCATGTAGCGGACTTGGTGAAAACCTGAAAGGGCGCCAAGGGTAAAAATAGCACAAGCTGCCAAGGGGCAGGCAAGATCAAAGACCCGGGACGTAGTGAAAATCCGAGAGGACACTACGGGCAAAAATGACGGGAAAAGTCGGACGTAGTGAAAACCTGAGAAGGCGCTACGGGTAAAAATGACAAGAAATAAAAAAAAACTAAAATAAAAGTGCAGGAACAGAAGAAGCCGAAGCAGCAAACGCACAACGAGATACAAAGAAGGATCAACTTCAGATCAGTACTCCATCAGATGTTGCTCAAATCTAGGGGAAGCAATCCTGGACAATTCTCAGGGAATCAAGACCCCAAGGAACACAGTCTAGAATACTGTACACAACGTGGGCTGAGCCCAAAATTCTGATCCCATCATCCAAAGCACAAATCCAAACATGAGCGAACATGGCATAAACAAAACATTTCATTCTTTTAAACTTTTGCAAAGTACATTGTTTTCCTTTTATCTCAAAAACAAAATTCCCTGTGCATACAAAATAAGCAGTCAATCAACAGCAGAAATTACAGGTAAGCCCCAACCTCTCATGTAGCAATAATCTCTGCCTGAGCCCCTCTACCTTCATGCGCAGATAGAAGATCTCATCCTTCTCCAGACGGTGTGCCGTGAACATGCTATCATCATACCGCCGACGAGCCATATCCTCACAAGTATGGCAAAGGACAGTGATCTTGGAGATCAGGTGACCATGTGTGGTCAACAAGAAGGATGGATCGACGAAAGGGCGCTCCCAAAGGCCTCAAAAGAATCGATAAAACAAGAGGAAGACGAAGCAGTGCCACCCACCCAAATTTGATCCATAACCATCCCACCATCCATAACCATCCTCCCATCCATCAAGCCATCCACACCATCCATAGCCATCCTCCCATCCATCAAGCCATCCACATCATCCATAGCCATCCTCCCATCCATCAAGCCATCCACACCATCCATAGCCATCCTCCCATCCATCAAGCCATCCACACCATCCATAACCATCCTCCCATCCATCAAGTCATCCACATCATCCATAGCCATCCTCCCATCCATCAAGCCATCCACACCATCCATAGCCATCCTCACATCCATCAAAGCATCCACACCACCTATAGCCATCCTCCCATCAATCAAGCCATCCACACCACCTATGACCATCCCTCCCATCAATCAAGCCATCCACACCACCTATGACCATCCCTCCATCAATCAAACCATCCACACCATCCATCGCCATCCTTCCGTCGGTCGCCATCACACCATCCTCACCATTCAAACCATCCACCACCATGTTAACATCCACAATACCCGGTGGCCCACCCGGAATAAACTCATCAAATCCATCCAACCCATCTAACCCAATCCCATGTTCCCCATTGAAGGAAGAAAAATCCAAGCCATAAATAACATTTACCTCTTCAAAGGGAGACATCCCTCCTCCACCTACCTCCATCAACCCATCCATCAAAGGATCCCCTCCATCATTTGTGGGCTCACCCACCTTTTCACCATCAATAAACACACCTAACTCATCATCATGATTGGCCATGATGAATCAGAAAAGAAAAAAGGAACAATGGATGGATGCGACAAAGAAGAAAGGACAAAATGGAGACAAAGGGACGATCAAGAGCAGACGGACGAAAATATCGGAGGAAGGGACAAAGAGAATGAACAGAGAAGAACATGGCTTGCTGGAAGAAAAGATGGACGGGGGCGGTAATCGGATTACCGCCAGCGGTACTCGGAGTACCGTTTCAGAACAGAGGTGTCATCACTGAATCACTGCAGCACCTGACAGAGCGGCAGAACGGGCAAAGGTCAACGGCGGTACTCCAACTACCGCCGGCGGCAGTCCGATTACCGCCGGCGGCAGTCCGACTACCACCCCGGCCCAGTCCAAAATGTAATTTGGGTCAGATCCACTCCGGAAGGTAAGACCAAGTAATGTGCTCTTGCGTGCTCAATTGGACGATAAAAATAAAATGACCATGAGAAGACCGAAGGAGACAGTACTGAAATACGGAAGATTACACAGCAAGTCTCAAAAAAAAAAAAAAAAATCCAAAAATCCAAAAATTCCAAAAAATCCCAAAAAATCCCAAAAACCCAAAAAATCCAAAAAAAAAAACCCAAAAAATCCCCAAAAAAAAAAAAAAAAAAAAAAAAAAAAAAAACCCAAAAAAAACCCAAAAAAAAAAAAAAATTCCAAAAATCCAAAAATCCAAAAAAATCTCAAAAAATCCAAAAATCCCAAAAAATCCTAAAATTTCAAAAATCCCAAAAATCCCAAAATTTTCCAAAATTTCAAAAATTCCATAAAACCTCCGAATTTTCCAAAAATCCCCAAATCTTCAAAAAATATAAAAAACACCAAGTAAATAAACCCCCTGTAAGTATAAGCCCAAAAGGTTTGCCTCTTCTAAAAACATTAGCCCCACTAATTTATTAGTGGAGGCCATCTGACTTTTCACAAAAAAAAAAAAAAAATAGCCCCACCAACTCACTAGTGGAGGCAACGCGACTGTTTACTTAACTTGCAAAAAATAAAAACCGAACGACGACGCCCACCCGCGAGATCGAATGGATATTTTTTTAAATAAAACCCTCAAGGAGCCTAGCTCTAAAGAGGATAGTTTTCAAAAACGCACTCGTCACGCAGTACACTGAGGAATCTTCCATATTCTCCAGTTGCGGACAGTGCACATAGTTAAATAAGATCCGATCTCTTCCGGTTTCCCCGAAGGGCGATCGAGTCTGTACATGATACATGTACGATTGGCCAAATCTCTATATCTGGACAGTCGTACAAATGCTAGTAAGATGAGTGGATCTATCTCTGGAAAGAATAATCAAACTCGAAGTGAAGACGATCCATTGTAACCAAAGTGTCAGACTCAGCAGATTGCATGGCAAACAGATTACCTGCACATACCTAGCCCGGAATGCTCGCAAAATTTGATCGAGTCCAAGTCGGCGTAGTGAGTTCCCCGTAAGGCCGCACCAACGCGCAGGGCAGCTAACCACTTTGACGATCAAATGGAACGAACATTCCTAGGTTGATTACATAGCAAAGGAACAACAGACCTAACAGTACGGGAATCCTCGTAAAGCCGCGACAAATGCGCAGAGGCCCTTACTTTTCAGACTTACCCTCCAATGCTGTAAATAATCCGATGTGAAAGGGTTGTGATTGGTGATCCGTAAAGCCGCGACGAATGCGCAGGAGGCAATCACAACGTTTTCCTCAACCCTCGTGGTATGTGCAAATCATCCTTTTCCAAACAGTCAACTGACAATGATACAATGGTAAGCAATAGATTTGAATCGCTACCCTTCATTCTGACCAGAAGGGTGGGGTGTCCACTTGCTTTGACCTTCGGTTGCTTGCAACCTCGGTCAAAGAGGGGCATCTGTAGACACCCCACCCAAGCTAACATCTTGATCTTGTTAAGACAATCCGAGAACCATGATCATATCCTAAACCTACCCCTAATCCTAACCTAAGCCATCATGAATCATCATTCAATCCAGACCATGTCCAGAACCGATCCATTTCTTGAGTCACTTTCGGGTAACAATCGAGCCAATTTCAAGCCATTCTGAGCCAAATATTCAAAACGAACTTTGTTTCACTCTAAGGATCCAAAAAAAAGGACTCACCAGATGAATTTCAAGGGAATCCGTACCGAGGTGGTAATCGGATTACCGCCGGCGGTAGTCGGATTACCGCTTTCTCCCAGAAAACACGCACGGAGCCAGTCACACGAGTTCCGGAATCAACCAGGTCCGGGCGGTAGTCGGACTACCGCCGGCGGTTGTCGGATTACCGCCGGCGGTAATCGGAGTTCCGCCGCGTGCGGTCTGAGCAGGGACAGCTGTCTAGCGTCCAAAGTCAACTTTCCTATACATTTACCCTCCCCATCCTCACTATTTACCGTTTTACCAGCCCCTTTAGCCAATGGGAGCATGCCATGTGGCATCTCTCTCCTCTCCACCAATCACCACATGCCACATCAGCATTTGCCCTCCTTTTATCCTTTATTTACCAAACAACCATTGGAGAGGGCTATAAATAGCCCTCTCCCCTTTCATTTTCACCATACATGGATGAGAGTGAGAGAGGGAGAGAGTGAGAGAGAAAGAGTGAGAGAGAAAGAGTGAGAGAAAAGAGAGAGAGAAGAGAGAGAGAAAGAGAGAGAGAGAGAGAGAGAGAGTGGGAAGAGAGAGTGAAGGAAGGGAAGGAGCTCCCAAGCCTTCAAGCCCAAGTTTTCCAAGCCATCTCCCAGCCTTCACCTCAACCTTTCCGAAAAGCCTAGCCCAAAATGATCATGGTTCAGCTCATGTCTTAGCCTACTCAAGAATCAAGCCAAAGATCTATCATCCTCCAAGCATTCAACATGACATATACTCCCTTCTCAACCCCCTTGCTTTTCTAGATCTCTAGTGGATGTATGCTCTGTGACTTGCCGTACACCGGATCCTGTCACATCAGAAATTCCTAGTGATCTAGTCCACTTTTCTTATCTTTTTGCATAAGCATCATCACATCCGCCCTCTAGACATATTGTCGGACGTATGCTCTGTAGCCTGCCGAAATATTCGGATCCTGCTACATCAGAAATCCACGTGTGACTAGTCCCATCATGACCGTAGCATCATCATCATCCCTTGAATTATTTTACCACACTAAGTCGAGACCGTACACTTGTACGGGCAGAGAGGGTGCCTAACACCTTCCCTCTTTGTAACCGAGGTCCCTTACCCGGAATCCCAGATCGCAGACCAGGAGTCAATCTAAGGTCGGAGAATCTTCGGATTTCTCCAACCTTACGTATTCCGTGGTTCTAGCCGACCGCGGGATTTTGAGATCATTCGGCTAGTGGCGACTCCAACAATCACCAAATCAGCTTAATCACCCCCAACACCCCAACAACAACATTTTCCACCGAACAACGTGGACGCCGATTTTTCAGTGTCTACAATACCAGAGTTTGTCCAAGTCAATCGAATTAGCCTAACAGTCGACCAACCGTGTGTGTTCACCGTGTATGATCACGCCTGCCTGAATCCAGAAAACCCTATCATTTGAGAGGCCTATTATTAACCGTTAGTGATACGATTCCCAAGTCTCGGGAGCCGGGCATAGTGGTATGGGACACTATGTTCGTGTTGTCCACCTATGCTGGGGTGACGAGCCACCCCGTAGTGACCAGTGAGCACAGGAGGTGATAGATCTTTTTTCGAACTACCCTCGTCAAATTACTCGGCCGATGGTTCCATGCTATAGTACCATTCGAACGATCCAGGCATGAATGAAATTGGGTGACGAGTCATTTTCCTTGTAATGATTTAGTTATGTGACAAGCCTGCACCTCGGAATTGAGTGATCATACTCGGTGTTTGGGTGACGACCCATACCGAGTTGATCCTCATACCTTTGAGTATCATGCCTTACATTTGGAATTATTGATTCGTGAGATAAATGAGTGATACTTAAATTTGGATCATGGATCGCAGGCTCAGCGCTAGAGGTGGGCATCGAGTCGAGTCAAGTCGAGGTGGGCCAAGCTTGGCTTAGCTTGTCCATGATGTACTCGAGTTCGAGCTTGGCCTCGAGCTCAACATTGAAGCTTGGCTTGTTTGCCAAAGCTGTCGAGTCGAGTTCGAGTCGAGCTAGTGGTTCGAGTTGAGTTGAGTTTACCTCAACTTGAGCTCGAGCTTGTTGGGTGAGAGAGTAATGGATTCTGTTCTTGATCCTCCTCCATTGATGAAAAATTCAAAAATCTTAAGAGAATCAAAGCAAAACCTGATGAAAAAACCAAACAAAGCTTCGAATCGGATGAGGAAACCTGTAAGAAACGATCTGTTCTTGATCTTCTTCCACCAGCAGAAATCCAAGTATTAGAAAAGAAACAGCAGAACACTTATCAGAAATTCAAGTAAAGAGCTCTAGCCAATCAGATCATTGGATTTCCTTGAAGCTCTAACAAATCTGAGAAGAACCCATCTCGAATTTCTTGGGTTTCTTGCCTAAGAAGTAGATCTCAAGAGATTGAAATCATACTATTGTGGAGCTGAAATGAAAACTGGTGGTGGTGGTCGGGGCGGGCGTGCAGCTAGCAATGGGCAGAGAAAGAGAATAAAGGGAAAGAGAAGGGGGTGCATGCGGTCGGGTAGAGACTCTAGGGTTTATTTTTTATTTTTTTATTTTTAAGTTTAAACTTAAAACTTATATTAATATATATAATATAATATATAATATTTAATATATTTATTAATCGAGCCGAGTCGAGCTGGAGTTCGAGCTTCGAGTCGAGTCAAGTTTAAAATGCCCCCTGGTCGAACTTGGCTTGAACTCAACTCGAGTTTCAAATAATTAGCTTGGCTCGGCTCGAATCGACCATTCAAGCCGAGTCAATCCGAGCTGACTCGAGCCGAGTCAAGCGAGCTTTTCGAGCTAGCTTAACTCGTGAACAGCCCTACTCAGAGCCGCTACGGCCGCCCTGGGCCAAGTGATCTGGATAAAGTCATTGATTAAATGGAGGTGTTTTAGCTTTCTCAATCTTGCTGGATGAACAGACTTAATTAAATATTTGGCTAACATGAACATTAATAGCATTGAATTAGTAGAGGTTGGTGACTCGGCAGTTGAGGTCGCATTGACGGAGTGTTGGTCATATATAAATGTATAGATGGAGTCACTTGAGGGAGTGTTGGATGACGAGGGCATGCATCATATCATAATACCATGCATGTGCATTAACAAGAGTATCTAGGGACTGTATGCTTAAGTTGTTTTTTCATTAATTGTGCATGTGGATATGATAACATGTGTAACTTAGAGTTAATGAAACCACTGAGTTGATCACTCACTCCCACTATGGGACGGTGTTTTAAAACACCAACCAGACACTTTTGTAGATGCATGTACTATGGAGTTTGATGCGTTGGAGAAGGCGCACACAGACTCGAAGAAGTTCTCGTACTTCCAGTTGCTGGGTAGGCCGATGTAGGACACTTTCAGGACATCAATTTGATTTTAAAGTAGATACATTTTATATTTTTGAAACTATATATTTTGCTCAGTCATAGTCTCATACTCTGGATAAACATATTTTATTTGTTAGTCGATTTATTTGCGTTAAAATTTACGTTTATCCAGAGTACATCGCATAGTCTAATTTAATTATATGAATTGCTCAAATGACAGGAAAAACAAATTATAGAACACCGCTTCCGCAAAACAGAAGTGGCACCTGGGATATCAGGAGTTGAGTATCTACTCAGCCCTCAAAATCCAGAGCGTTACAGGAGTATAACTCATTTTACAACACTTTTAACAAGTTAAGAGGTTGAGAGATACGATGAGAGATTTAGAAATATAAAAGGGATAGAGATGAGATATGAGATTAGATAAGAGATTAGGAATCAAGTTTGGATGAGAGAGAGAGAGAGAGAGAGAGAGAGAGAGAGAGAGAGAGAGAGAGAGAGAGAGAGAGATGAGATGAGATATAATATCTCACTCTCAAATAAAAAAATAATAATGAATTTTAAGGCATTACAGTACGTATTGAAATCATAATTGTTCATAACAATCAACCCATGAAAGAACTCGGCTTCGTTGAAATAGATGAAAATCTTTCAAATATGAAGGTATGGGCCTTTTCTTTTTTTCTTAGATTGAAAATGGGAAAACTCACAAAGCTCTTTTTTTTATGTGTAATAAATGACTCACCTCATCTAGCATTTATTGCCCCGTGGGAAGAAAATGCATTGTTAGTAGATATTGAAAGCATCCAACTTGTGGGCATTATTTTGCATCGCCCATGACCCAAAACTCATGGTGAACGGACAATATACTATCAAGATATATAGTTGAGTTCAACCAGTGAAAATTGTTTAAGTAGTTCATATTCAAGCCAATGAACTAATGTTTGGGAACTAAGATCATCCTTCAAGCATCATCATCGGATCGTGACCAATCTAAAGTAACACCTAAAGATGGATGATTTCAATCATCTGAATATCTTTTACATTTAGGCATTCTTCAGTGTTACTTGTTGGCAAGTGAGTTGTTATTCATGCAAAACGAATTAAATCGAAATGTCGACTTAATCGAATTCATAATAATTGTTCTTAACAATCAACCCATGAACGAACTTGCCTTGGCCCAAATAACAGATGAAATTAATTTAAACCATAGATGAACAATTGACAACTATTATAACAATACCAAATCCCCATTATTTTATTATCTGAAATCACAATGTAGAATGAGATCTTCATGTGAACTCAACACAATCACAGTCCAAAATGAGATCTTCGAAACTATTAACAAAAGTTTGAATAGCAAAAGCCTTCCCTATAAATGGTTTACATGGTAAACATAGAGTAGATTGCATACAACGTGCAATTCAGGGAAGCCGTAAAATCCTGCTTCATTCTTCTCCCGTGGCCGATCGACATGCCTTACAAAGGACGATAAAAACATTACTTAAATATTTCACCATTAATCCTCGACTCTCTACAAAACAACATACTTAACTTAGATTATAGCTCAACCCACCAACAATTGTGTCCTTTAACTTAGATCGTAGCTCAACCCACCAACGATTGTGTCCTTTAACCTCTACCTCTCCTTGCCTGTTATATATACAAGGGTTTCTCATTATGATCTTCTACTATAATGGAGGATGAAAGCTATGCAGTCATCTTCATCTTCCATCCGGGTAGAGGCAACAATGTATGACTGTGAGATGTCTTGCGCCCTTCTTCTCTCTTTCTCTTAAATTCAAAGGGCAGGAAGTGCACTATGAAGACGACTCTGCTGTGGGATATAAATCGTGAGGGGGTATTTGGTGCATGGGTTTAAATGGGATTGGGTGAGAGTGGGTTTTAAGATCTCATGAATGGTTGCAATGTCCTGTTTGAGACTCACGTAAGGTATGTGTTGTGAAGCCCCTTCTTGGAATTAGAGCCGGGGCAAGGGTTTCTGCAATCCTACTTTAGGTTTCGTGTGGCTAGTGGTTGGTGCTATGTGGACCCCACCATGATATATGTGTTTTATCCATGCCGTCCATTTATTTTGAAATATAATTTTAGGACTTGATCCCAAAAATGAGGTAGATATAAATCTCAGGTAGACCACACCATGGGAAAACAGTAGTGATTGAATTACACCATTAAAAACCTCATAGGGCTAACTGTGCGGTCCACTTGAATTTGGATCAAACTCATTTTTGGGCTCATCCCATAAAATGACATGGAAGAATGGGTGGACGACATGGATGAAACACATACATCATGGTAGGGCTCACAGAGCACACACCGATAGTGGCAAGATGAGTAGCCAATCCATTTCCCAAACATGAAGTGGGATGGCCATGGGATCAGAGGACAATCCCTAACACAGTGTAATCATTACATTTTGATAATTTCATCCCACTTAAACCCATATAATCCCAAAGGATAAAAAACCGTTGGATATCACTGAGGGTTTTGGGAGTGAAAATTAAGTGACGTTATTGAGGAGGAATGTACAAAATCTCAAAATCTCGCTCATCACATGTGGTTTTGGTGCCGAATTTATTTCAGTCCCATCTCACATGGGTTCAAAATATGCCATCCCAATTTCTAAAGTGAGATTACTAATACAATTTCGTCTAATACGTATTAACATGCCCTAGCGAAGTCAGTCCCTCTGACCTAAATCTGTTAAACTTGTTTTGTGACCTACCTTGTTCGATTTGTCCATAAATCATTCAATAAGGGTATGATTTGGATTGAATCACATGCATAACCACTTGTTAATAATTACTCTGCTCATCATTACTTTGTTAGGTAGACATGTGTTTTAGCCTATGGTAAATGTCTTTACATGATTAAATTTACAATGCTAGTTATAAAATGATATAATTACAACCGTTGACTTGAAGTTTAAAAGCCGCGTTGCTTTTGTACATCACCAAATTGAGAAAAACTTTGATACTCTGATAGTGTGATGGATGATACACATGCACTTAAATTTGCTTGTAAATTGCACGCCTAGAGTGAAAAGTAGTCAAATTGAACGGTCCAAATTACGGTACCTAGTGTGGATGTACAATGAACCAAAAATCTACGTTTACCTGAATATCTTACTATTAGATTGTTAGACATATATTGGACGGTTAAAAAATGAAAACAATCAAATACTATTTTAACAAACAACTGTTCACAAATCAAAAGATAAGATTGCTCTAACAATCTGATATTTGGGAGGGCCCCGATCTCGCACGTGAAAATGAGAAAACTTGTGTGAGAAATCAAAGCCTCTCATCAGGCGACTCTCTGTAGGAAATGAAGCTGAAAAAAATATTCGGAAGGCTCCACGTGATCGAAACAACGAAGGGATAGAATAAAAAGCCAGTATAAGCTTGTACAATCGTATCTCTCTTGTTATTTTATCTGCTTATTTTTTAGTATATGTCCTGTACAAAATCGAATTTTCGTATTCATGTTAGAGGCTATTGCTTTCGCATTTCTGAGACATTTGGACGGATATGATTATCCTAATTGGGCAATGAAAAGACAAAATGTAATTTATTTCTTGCGTGTGGCTCACACGTGTAGCCTTATCGTATGTCCAGATATGCTGAGCTGGCTGGTGGGACGGGCTATCATTCACCGTCATTCTGAAAAGGAGGTTACTCATCGCCTTCAGTACCATGGAGATGGTTGAAAACGTTGAGAATCGTCCGTATCCACGGAATGACACCGATCAAGAAATCCTATCCATCCAATCGGTGGCTATCCATGGACGTTAGAAGTAAAATATTGAATGGTCCAAATTCCAAGGGCAAATCAAATCGTTGAATACGAACAGTGACGGCCAAGATTACCGTACGGCAATGCCGCGTAAAATGAACAGTCGAACTACGTCCTGCCCCCGCCCGTACGAAATCGGTCCACGTAGGTGCTCTGTGGGGCCCACCTTGATGTATGGGTTTTATCCACGCCGTTCGTCCATCTTTCCATATCATTTTAAGATGTGAGCCTAAAAATGAGTCAGATCCAATGCTCAAATGGACCACAGAGTGAGGATTGAAGGCCTACGGTGAAAACTTCTTGAGGCCAAAGAAGTTTTAGATCAAGATGACATTTATATTTTCCCCTTGTGTGAGTGTGACCTAGGAAGGTTTGAACAGTTTGGATAGTAAATGAACAACAACGTAGGCCCTAGGAAGATTTCAACGGTGGGCGTCTTTACGGTCCACTTAGCCTTGGATCTTCCTCGTTTTTAAGATCCTACACTTAAATAATCTAGAAAAATGGATGGACGGCGTGGATAAAATCCGTACATCACCGTGGCCTCCACGAGCCCTGCACGGACCGATTTCCATCCAGGCGAGGGCAGGACGCAAATCGCTTCCACAAGCGTCTAACCCCAGGTGACAGGCCACATAATTACGTCGACAGTAGATCAATTCAAAAAAAAAACCATGTTCAAGATGGGTGGCTGTGATCTCTTACACGCGTGACTCGTGGACAAATTGCTCGCGGTGCTTAGTAATTAAACATGGAAAGCAGGGGTGTTTTCGTACACAGGGTGCATTCAAGCTCCGCAGTCCCTCGCCTCCTATGTTCTTCCTTTCAGGTTTTAGCTAGCCGAGGCACCTACAAACTCATTAATGTATGTACACGTGTCGCCATCTCAGTACTCCCTATTGCAGAATGACAGCTGAGGCAAGGCAGGGGCGACCGGCCTTTTCTCCGCCGGTTCCTGCCGTCAATAGCCGCCTCCGTCAGTCTTTGCCGGTCTTCTCTTTCTTACAAGTTGGAATCCCTGACGCGGTCATCGTCACAAATCGTCACCTTAGGCTCAGTCTTGTAGTCCGCGGGCTACTGAATGAACTTGTTGTCCGCTCGCTGGGACATGTATGAATGATGATCGGAGCCGTTCAATATGTACGTCTGTTGCACAGGGAAAGATTTTGGGTATAAAAGAGCTAGAGAGAGTTCTGCCATTCCTTAGCTGGACAGATTAGATCGTAGGATAATGAACGGTTCAGATTCATACATCAAATGTGGACCGCCAGTCGACTAACCATGGGACGCAGCTTCGGTGGATCTCGGACCACGAAGGTCGGTGAACCCCTGACTGTGGCCCAAACATGATGTATTTTTCTCATATCCACGCTATCCATCCGTTTCCCCCTCGTCTTATGTGCTACGAAACCAAAATTTCAATGGATCCAAATCTCGTGTGGACCACACCACAGGAAACAGTGGTTATTGAACGCCCAACGTTAAAAACTTCTTGGGTGGCAGCGGAATGTTTATTTTCCATCCAACCATTCGATAAGATCAAAGAGACTTATATGAAGGGACTACACAAATGTCAGCTTGATCCAAAACTTTAGTGGCCCCAAAAAAGTTTTAATCTTCATTCACTACTTTTTCTGTGTTGTGCTATTACCTGACATTTAAACATTATTTATTTTTGGTTTCTAACCTAAAAATGACCTGTAGAAACGGATGGACGGCGTGGATATAAGAAAAATACATGATGTTGTGGTTCACAGTCAGGGATGAACTGGGGATCCACCGGAGCCGCATCCAATTCGAAGAACAAAGTGACGTACACTTGCAGATAAAACATTGATACTCTGATGGAATATGACCATCCATAAACAGTCACTCAGCGACTGTATCCGAAGCAATCACTTTCAAAAACACAAGCTATTCAAATAGTAGGACTGAAAGTAGATGTCTCATGGACATGTAAAAGACATTGGCCGATCATTATCAACTTGCTATTTGTGGTAAGCAAGTAGACGGCTCCGATGAAAAGTTATTAAAACGAAAATTGAGAAATAAAAGGACAGGAACCTAGGATCCACCAATCAAGGAGATTCCGCAACATGCTACTAGCTCTACAGTGTGTCCCAGAATTTGGACTGTTTGGATTGGAGCCATGCATGCCACGTCGACAGTGGAAACATGCATGCGTATGAATGGTCATACTCTGCCACCTTATCGTGCCTTTTCAGTCCCGTCCCTATGTGGTTCTCATGTGGAAAAGCGCCTCTCGCAGTACCTTACACGTGGCAGGCGTGCTGAAAGAGCATGTTTACGAGGCATCCAAGCCGTCTATAATGTGCCCCCACCGTTTAGAAGGACCAGGCTTAAAAAACAAGTCTATCTCAAACTTCAATCATGCTAATGTGCTGTGTCCAACCTGATGAACGGCTTTGATGTACTATAACTGAGTTAGGTTAGTACGTGTGTAAGTGTACGCGTGTAGCAGCGGATGTTGATCGCTCTTGTTATATGTCTCATCTACCGTCGTCTTAAGTAGCACATCACCTTGAGTGCATGCGTATCAAGCGTCACACTCAACAGAGTACAAAATAACTCTTCTTCATCAGTAATCGGTATTAATTAGCTTATCTTTTCCTTATTTTCTGCCGTGGGTTTTGCTAGTGTACGGCAGCTCCGTACCAAAGTATGGTACGGTGGCTGGTTTTCAACCCATATTGCATTTTTAAATGATGATCTTAACCGTTCATGTTTGGGATTCTAAGCAACGGAAGCCATATTATATATTTTTACGAATAGTCTATTTAATGACTCATATTCAAATAAGTTATTCAATTATTCGACTCATCAATAAAGCATTGCCGTTAACTAGTAGCTTTCTTATTGTGGTATTAAAGAAATGAACGGTTCAGATCAATCTAAGAATAAAATCCATGGGTAGAAACCAGCCACCGTACCATACTTTGGTGCAGCGCGACCGTACCATAGCTGGAGCTCTGCTATTTTAATTTAATTAATATATTATTAGCCTAAAGGTCGGTTGCTAATGATTGCGTGATATCCTCATCTAAAGTAGAAGGGAACGAAGAGAGACTCCAAGTCCCAACGCAACCTGAAAATTACATTGTAAATAAAAAGGCGACGAGAGCCTTCCTGGTGCCGCCACGTGTCTCAAAGAACATTCTTCGTAACGAACACGCTCCTGACCATACACCAAACTGCACTGTATAAAATAAGGGGAGTGTTTGATACTCTAGTTGAACGTAATCTATGATACGCAGGCACGAGTAAATTGTAATATTGAATACCTCAAATCATAATAAACCGTCCAATATTTTTATGTCAACGTAGATACAAAATTTCAAGAAAAATATGAATGATTAGACCCTTCTGAACTTTGATTAATTGCCACTTTCTCATTGAAAATAAACCGTCTAATTTTTCCATTTTCAACCGTCTATAATATATCCATGAATCTTGCAGTTAGAAAGCTTCAAATACAAGAAATCCAAATTTGGAACTACGATTTGGATAGTTTAAGTTAAGGGGGCGTTTGTTTTCTTATTTATAACAGTAAATAAAAGTTATTTTTCGTCAGAAATCCACGTAGCCGCCCAAACAAAGTGACATTTGATTTGATTTGATACTAATACAAGGAGAAATTTCAAAATTTTGCAAGGCCCACATTAATATATGTGTTTGATCAAGCTGTCCATTTATTGTAACAGCCCGTTT
Source organism: Magnolia officinalis (assembly GCA_021015155.1). Taxonomy (NCBI): domain Eukaryota; kingdom Viridiplantae; phylum Streptophyta; class Magnoliopsida; order Magnoliales; family Magnoliaceae; genus Magnolia; species Magnolia officinalis. The sequence continues at coordinate 24,712 of JAJHSJ010000487.1, forward strand.
TAGGTCATAAACTAAAAATTGAGACAAATCTAAAGTACAAGTAGACCACAACACAAGAAACACAGGTAATAAACACACACCATCGAAAACTTCTCGTTGGCCCTAAGAGTTTTGTATCCGGCTTATATTTTTTGTTTTCCCTTCATCTGTGTCTGTGTGATCCTATGAACGGATTGTTCACGGATACAAATCAGCATAAGATCTATATATGGCTTCACATTTCAATGATGGATGTTAATATTCCATTGTTTGTTGCAGTATAGTCCACTTGGGGTTATAAACTACCTAATATTTTTTTGGCACAAGCTCTAAAATAATATGATAAAATAAATAGGCAACGTGGAACGATCACATACATCATGGTGAAATAAACAGAGTTATTATCCTTATATTTCCTCTCTTCCAAATAATAAAATAAATTATAATTACCTATTTACCCCCATTTACACCTAGGAAACAAACAGGCCCTAAGTAATTTGCATTCTACGTGTGCATGCAATTTTACAGTGCCTGCGTATTATCCATACATTGTACAGGAGTACGAAACCTTTTCTAATAAAATAAGAGAAATGATCAGACGAAGTCGGTGTATCGTTATCAAAGGTGCAACCATCGTTCTACAGCAAAGTCCAAATATGCAGAAGATCCTATCCGTTGAAAAATGTAACCAATATGATCATATGGTACAAAAATAAAGCTCATTCAGTCATCAGATAGATCAAAGGTTTACTCTAAGACATATCATTGGCTGTCCAATTATTTTAATTTTTTTCTGCTATCGTTGTAGATTGAGCTAATTTTCACACAAGGATGCTCAACATGGTATGTTCTACCTCTTGTACGGATAAGATGTTGTAAACCAGGAAATACTGGGGGGAAGAAGGAGCTGTATTATAACTTATGATACAGCCGTTGTATCTTGTTCGTTATCACAGAGAGATATGAAAGTAGAAGAGAGAGAAAAGGTCAAAGAAGGGACCTACGCCTTTAATTGAAATGAAGAGGAGATTGATTGAACCCATCATAGTATCCGTGACGGCCCCCTCATATCATGTACATATATTGGGATTTATACAATGCTCAAAAAGCGTACGAGCTTGATACTCAGGCACTCATAAGTTGTATACGTGGCATAAATTAACTTAAGTTAAACCGATTAAATTGTTGATCTCAGGGTCCTTCAGTTACTATACCAAAATCAGACTGGTTGAACTATCATAACATCTGATTCTTGAACATTTGTTTGTTGAATTAGGACCATTAGCTCTTTCATTTTTAACCGTTCAATAAATGTCCACAAATCGGATAGTGAGATGATCGACTAAGTTTAGTTTTTTGGCTCATGGTACATCTAAACTGAAAGAATAATTTAGACAGTTTAATTTAATTTTCCTGAATGCTACATTGGCAATTTCTAGGTAATTTCTATATGCCCGCATATCATCCAGTGGTCTGTCAGAATAATAAAAGTTTTATTTATTTATTTATTAAGATAAAGGGAAGGGAAAAAATCATTGCAATGCCCGGGGGTCTTAACGATATAATAACGCAGTGGGAATTAAGTCAGGACAGCTTTTTTTCGTCCCATGTAATTATATGGATCGTGTGAGTTTTTGGGATCGTCGCACGTGTGAACTTTGGTGCATTTGCCACGTGAGAGGCTCTTGGGCCACACCCCGCACAGGAGGCAGTTGGTTAATGATGTTTGATGTGTGACAATGATCCTGGAAATATCTATCTTCCCGTGTCCTCATTGGCCCGGATTCAAGATAGAGTTTGAGCGGTTTTAAAGAAAAGAGCTATTTCAAAACCTGCGTGTGCGCTGGACAGGCAAAGCGGCACTTTGTGGCGTGTGGTCCGCGGTCCCCGTATACCACACGAGTGCCGAGCCTAGCACATCCACAAGCGGGCGCATGCGCTCATGTGATAACGTGTATGAGATTTGAGCTTTCCATCAAGTTGGTAATAATGGGTAGATCTCCAGAAAAAAAGAAAAAAAGAAAAAAACAGAAAATATCATTTTTTAGGTGGATACACTATCAAGAACATTCTTTTTGTCGTTCACATGTTTTGAGATGATGTGTTCTAATAGAGATGTAGAATGGCTTGATATTAAGTAACATTTGAACATTGTGGCATCATTTAAATGGTGGAAAGCTTAGATCTCACACACGTGTCACATTTTTGCACGTGCACGTGCATGTGAATGCGAGAGTCATCCATGCGCATGCGTAAATTAGAGGTGTGCATTTGTGACCCGATCCGGCAAATCCGACCCGATTTGACCCGATTCGACCCATTTCGAACAGAACCGACGGTCAAGATCGGGTCTGATCGGGTTGTGGTTTCCAGATCCGATTTTTTTTCGGGTCAGGTTCAGATAGACCTCTGTCCGGACAGACTCGACCCGAATACCCGAACCGATGGGACCTGAACCGCACCGAACAGACCCGAACAGATAGGTGGGCTGGTAGTATAAAATATATTTTTTATTTTTTACCCTATTTTTTCTAAAAATGGATGGGCGGTGTGGATAAAACACATAAATTGCATAAAATATGTTGATCAAGTTGTGAGGACCCAGATGAAGGGAAAAAATAAATATCAGCTTGATCGAAAACTTTTATAGCCTACTTAACATTTTTAATGGTCAAAATTCATTCAAAACTATTTTCTATAATGTGGTCCACTTGAGATTTCAATATACTTCATTTTTTTTTTCTAATGACTTAAAATGATCTATACAAATAAATGGAGGGCATGGATGAAACACATATATTATGGTGGGGCCCACTGAGCACGGATGTCCGGTGGCAACGGGAGTAGCCAGTCCGTTTCATTTCCAGTTTCCAGAGTACAGCTGTACTCGTACCGTCTCGAGCTGCAGGCGCTCCTTGAGCTCCGTGTTGTACGGACGTTTCAAAGGAGATCAAAGTTATGGGCCCCACAGTGATGTATTTATCATATCTATACCGTTCATATACTTTTAGAGATAATTATAGAGTATTATTCGAAAAATAAATAATATCCAAAGATCATGTGGCCCACACCACAAATAACAGCATAGAATGATTTTCACTGTTAAACCATTCGTGTGGTCCACTCGATAGTTAGATCCATCTTATTTTTCGTCTCAAGCCTTAAGACGAGCTTGGAAAATAGATGAACGGTTTTGATATAACACATACCCTATGATTAGATCTGCTCCCTTGGATTAAGAAATTTGTTTATTTCGTGCACGGCACGTTAAAATTATATTCAATATTAAATGTTGTACACGGATCATTGAAAGTTTTCTCATAGCCATGTAGGGCCCACCTTGATGTGTATGTTTTATCTAAGCGGTTCATCAATTTTTACATATTATTTTAACTATTGAGTACAAAAAGTAAGTATATTAAAGGTTAAAATAGACCACACCACATGAAACAATTTAATTAAATTTATATATCCGAATTCTATCCAACCGGATCTGACTGAGTTTTACTAACCGAGTCGGACACTGTTCGAGTCACAGAAACTGTGCATAGGATCTGTCCGAATCATGTGGCCCAGACCCGGGCACGAATCTGATCGAATACGGGTACAGCCTGTGAAATTTCGAATCTGATCGAGTGGAACATAATCCGATCAGAACAGGACCGATGCACAGCTCTATGCGTAATAGCAAATTTCTCTCAAATTCGAACTTGAATTGCTCATCTCCAGCTAGTCAGAGAAGCGGATTGTCTGTGTGTACCACGTATGTGGACCACAAAGTGGGGATTTAACGTCTACCATTAAAAACTTCTTGGTGTTAGAGAAGTTTCGGATTAAGCTGATATTTGTGTTTTCACTTCATCCACGTCTACATGACATTGTGAATAGGTTGGATGGTAGAAAAACATGAATCTAACCTTTAGAAGGGTTTCAACTGTGTATGTCATTATCACTACTGCTTCCTTTGGTGTGGTCAACTTGAGCTGTGAACCTGCCTCATATTTTAGACCACACAGTAAAATGATTTAATTTGAGAAAAACGACGAACGGCGTGGATAAAACAATTACATTACGTTCGTCTCCACTGAGCCCTGCCCGGACGGATTACTGTCCGGGTAGGGGTAGGACGCAATCTGCATCCGTGTACTACATACCAGCAACTTAGCTGTGTGGGCACGTGTCGTGCGAAGACGAGAGTTGATGCGGAAACGGATTGGCTACTCCCCTTGCCACCGGCCATTGGCTGGTGGTCGGTGCTATGTGGCCCAACATGATGTATGTGTTTCATCTATGCCTTCTATCTATTTTTATAGATCATTTTATATCTCAATCTCAAGTGGACCAGGAAAAGTGTTAAATGAACGTTGACCATTAGAAACATTTTGGGGTCAAAATTTTTTTGGATCAAGCTGCTATTTATTTTTTCCCTTCAGCAGGGTCTTTATGACCTAATCAACATATTGGATGTCAAATAAACGATACGGTGCACTTTAGGAGGATTTTAATGGTGGATATCCAATCATTATTGTTTTCCTGTGGTGTGGTCCACCAAAGATTTATATCCATATTATTTTTTTTTATCAAGCCCTAATGATCTGTAAAAATGTATGAACTGAATGGATTAAACACATACATCATGTTGGGCCCGCAGAGCACCGACCATCAGCCACGGGGCTGGTGTCCGGGGGAATAGCCAATCCGTTTCATGCTCCCGAGCTAGGACGCGGATTTCCTGCGAAAGCCTTCGCATGAAGTTCCTGCGGTCGGATCATAGGTGGGGCCCACCATGATGTTTGTCAAGAATCCACTCCGGCTATCCATTTTTTAGATCATTTTAGAACATGAGACCCAAAGTGAGCAGGTCTTAAATGGGCCATATTTAAGGAAAAGGTAGTTAGGAAAGTTCTTACCGTTGAAACCTCCCTGGGTTCGACAGTGATGCTTACATGACATCCATACCGCTATTGGGATGAACTGAGAAAACAAATATTAGCATGATTCAAAATTTTTATGGCCTCAGGAATATTTCAACTATGGATGTTCAATTATCACTTTTTCAGCCCCCTTGAGCATTCGATGCAGTTCATTTTTAGCCTCATGTCCTAAAATGAACTCACAAAACGGATGGACAGGAAAGATTTTGCACAAACATCACAGTGGGTCCCACATGGTTCCCAGCATAGGAACTTTCTGCTAAAGGCTTTCCTAGGAAATCCGCGTCCCCCAACCTTCCTCTTGCACCAACGGTTTAAAGAGATCAAAGTTAAATGTCCCCAAAATAATATATTTATTACATCGACACAGGTCACCTATTTAGAGAGATCATTTTAGAACATAATACTAAAAATAAATCATATGAAAAGCTTAAGTGGACCACATCACAAATAGAAGTGGGACAATGATTCTCGTTGGTAAAACATTCAAAGGTTCTACTTTAACATTTAGACCCGGATGAAGAGAAAAAACAAATATCATATTGATCCAAATTTTACGTGACCTCGTAAAGATTTCAATGACATGAGTTTAATCCTCCACTGCTTTTTACGGTGTGGTTTACTGATTTTTGGACACTTTAGTTTTTCGGCTAAAGACTTACATCGAAATCGCCAAGTGCACCGACGGTTTGGAAATAACTCATACCTCATGATGGACCCACAAAACCTGGTGACGTCAACACACCTGCCACATGATGTGCGTGGTACTCCAGCCAATCCGCTTCCCTCGTCAGGTTAGTTAGTCGAGGTATTCTCCAATGAGAAACGACCGTTGATTTGGAAAACTCAATTCCAGCCGTCTCTTGACTCGAAGCAAACCAAACACTCTTGAGGTTACACGACTTTATTTCCGCGTAAGTTTTGAGTTGGAAATTCTTCAATCTTTTACTTTTATTATTAGAAATCAATTGTGTTTGGCTAAGTAATGGGGTTAGAACTATACCAAACCACTGCTTGCTGTTCATTTAAAATCAAATATGTATTATGCAAAGCGGACATTAAAAAAATGTTCAGCCTACATGGCCTAAAAATAATAAAAACAATTTAATATTTTTTATTAGTTGGTAGAGAGTACTTTTTTATTCTTTAAAATGATTGGGATCTACTTATTGCCGTTACAATTCACATTAATACAATTGGTTGAGATATATTTATGCAACACATGCAATAGGAGCCGATGCACCACAAGTGTTGTTGTACATCTTTATGCACCGACTTTTATGTTTCACGCATTAATTTAATGTGTACCATCTGTCATAATGCATATTTAAGATTTTCACATGTATATTTTTTATGCTATATACATTTGAAAGTACCATACATGTGTTATGTGCTGAGGCACAGTGAAAGCAAACTGTAAATTCGAATCAAATGCAAGAAAGGCAAATATAACAAAGCATGCACATAAACATGTAAATTTAATGGGGCAAATTCTCACAGAAAAAATTCTCAGCACAAAGCACCAACAAAATTGACCATAAAATAATATTAAAAGAGATATATCTATTTACAGATGCGAAACTCTTCAGAAAATTCTAGCTTCCCCACGTAATTGTCTTAAAATTTTTAAGCTCTTTTAATCATTTTCTAGTCCCATATAACACTTAAAATAGAAAACAATTTGTACAATTACACAAAACTATATGTGCCATCAATCTAAGCATCGATTGATCGACAACCACATGTTTAATCACTCCAACATGCTCAAAATGGTCCAAAGAATTTACAAGTGTTTTCCAATTTTTCTTGATTAGTTGACCCAACATGTTAATTGATCAATCATGTTCAAAATTATGCAGAGGCTAATCTGTATAATCTGGAGCTCACTTGATCGATTGATCAGCGAATCCATTAGATTCCACTAACGGCTTAAACACCTTATAAATATACCCTTTATAATTGGAGGAAGGTAAGCAACAAAAAACCCCATCTCAAGTCCCACTTCTACTTTCGGTTTGCCACCTTGACTTAGACATCATAAGATTTCTAGCTACAATTGGCACCCTGTTGTCTTTTACATATTGTTGATGCCGGTATACATATATCTGTAAGTGACTACATCTAATTAGTCAGATATGAACATTAATATACATGATCAGGTTGCTCTGAATGGATGAGCCGCAACTTTACTTGTGACAAGACGACTAGGCCCGACTCGCCACTGGTGTCTTAAATCCATGCTATGGTTTTATTTATTTATGATTATGAAGTGACCCAAACGCAGCTTCAGTTGTCCCCATCTGTAAAAGAAGAAACATGGAAAAAGTGTTTTGTAACGATTCCATGAAGTGATGGCAATGCACATAGATAGCCACATATTGTCACAGAAATGAGAAAAAAATGAGAGAGAATCGGATGGTTGAGCTTTGCTTAGCATATTTGGATTTTCTCCGATGCTATTTTGTCCAAAACAAGCGTCCTCTCAATTCGTTTGGATGTCATCAAATAGCAGTTTGGGAGGGCTGACTTTTAGAGGCAAGAACAAGCACAAAATCAATGTGGAATCCATCTTTTCCATTTCAGGTGGTGCCAGTAACATGGTCTCAAGGTACCTCCAAACACCCCACTAATTTTTATATCATACTGGAATTTGTACTCATCCTACGGTGTAGATTTTATTTTATCAATGCACAAAATCAACAAATATCAGAAAAGATTGATTATATGGTAGTAGATAGAAGCTTTGAATTTGATGAATTGATTCATTTCATACTGTTATGGCCTATATCTAAGGGTGGTAATGAGCCGGGCCAGTGTGGCCCAACACTATCAGGCGTAAGGTCCAAGCCAGGTAGGGACCTATCAAAGTAGGCATAAACTGAAGCCTGAAAATTTGATTCGCGTCGCACCCAAACCAACCCAAATTTGATTAAATCTCTATTTTCAACTTGACTCCTAATCCATCCATTGATCGAGTGGGCCACACATGTACAAGAAATAGAAGTCGGGTGAGGCCAGGTTGGGCTGGGAGAAAATGACTTTTCAAGCCAAACTCGCTGGACAGTTCTGGACAAGTTTCGATGGCATCGAAGGTTCAATCGAAAGTTATTCATAGCATCGAAGGCATATTTTATACAGAGTACATAAATTTGAGGCAGTTTTCAGATTTTTCCAACTCGGTGCGAAAGTTGAAGTTCCACGACTATAAATAAAACTCCCTATGATGCTCCAAAGCATTTGACCAGTCTATACTTAGCAGGACCAAGCCTGGCCCATGGGCCACACCGCTAGGTCCAAAGCTAGGCCAGTATGGGCGGGCCAAGGGTGAGGAAGATCCTTACCTGCACGCATGCAACGTTCTGCCCGTTCATCAGGTCATCCACTGTCCATTTCTATCATGCATTGTGGCCATGGCTTGGTCTATCCATCCGTCATATTCATCTCGTTGTGCCCTTTTCAGAGTTGTAGGAAAAGGCATCTGCTTGATGGGGCCCAGCAAAAGGATGGCTAGGATGTTTTCATTTGTGCGAGCGTTTAAAGGGTCATGAGTGATTCACTCGTCTCGGATTAACAAATCTCCATCGTTACTAACTGAAAAGTAATTAGACTCGAGTTAGAGGAAGCTTCGGGTCACTGCTGCACATGTACTTGAACAAGATCGGAACCGTTCATTCAGTCGTTGTAACGGTGATCGGGCCATACGACAAAATATCACACTCTTTGGACCTTAATTACTGAAACACAAGTGGATGCTAAAAGCTACAAATCAGCTACAGCTACCATTTCCCGAGAAAACTTACATTAAATTTTGATGGTTAGGGCCTGTTTGGACAGTGGTATTAAATGGGATTGCATTACAAATTCCACTTTGAAATCCAGAATGGCATAGTTGGAAGAAGTGTGAGATGGGATTAAAATTAACTTTGTAGGCTTTGAAAATAAGCCTTATATTGGAAAGTGTGAGATGAGATTACTAATCCCACAGATGATGGATTTTTGCTTCATCCAGTTCAATCCAAATGTAATTTGAAAGTAAATCTCAGGATTTATTTTTTAATACATATATTCCTAATATAGTATTAGAAAACATGGGATAAACAATACCTTACACATGCATTTATTGTAACTTTTACAATTCCACCCACCTTAATCTCACCTGGCCAAACAGGCTCTTAGCGTTTACACTCGGACTAAGGCAGTCCAAACCAACGAGTGAGATGCTTGTAAATCAAAAGGAATAATCCTCTCACTCGTTAATTGTCTCTTTGCTGTTGGTGTTTTTAAAATTTTTTTTTTTTGGGGGGGGCGGGGGTAGGTTGTTAGTACACACCCATGTCAGTACACACACTTCATGTTAGCCACCCCGTTGGGATCGATGCCAAGACCTCAAGTGTTGAAACAAGGTATCTCCACTCCGTCGGCCAGTTGAAACAAGGTAAACCATCTAATCACCTAACCAATCTACACATATCAAGTCTTAAATGATCTATCTTAATGCCTGGTCACAAGACATTTAGTTTGATTTGAGTCAAATACAATTTTAATACACGGAACACTTATTCAATGCCTGGGTCACAAGACATTTAGTTTGATTTGAGTCAAATACGATTTTAGTACACCAAACACTTATTCAAGATTGTGTCGCTCGTGGAATGTGCATGGTACACAATAACAAAGGCACCAAACTGGCATTGGAGAACCCACGTTAGCTTTTCTTGGAGAAAATTTATAGATTCTCTACAATAATTCATTGATCCAAAAGTCAGGCGAATCTCATCAGGTGGGCAACACGTGTGTGTCGAAGGTTGTAGTCCATCCATTGTTTTTGTACTTGTGTGCACCACCTGCTGAGTTGACTTGCCTGGTTTTTTTTAAACAGTCCATCTACGCCGGTTCCACCTAATGGATGGCTGGGATGTTAGCAATATGTGCCATGTAGCCACGTGTACAGATGCAGTGTTAGCAAAGGTCCAACTAAAAAAGCCTTTAAAGAAGACCTAACAGGCTAGCCACAGACCCCATGTGCCCACGTGTCACTTCTAAAGTTGTTAGTTCCACCTGTATATCAAAGTGGCCCATTTCGTTGATGGCAAGGCCCGCTAAATGCATAGGAAATATATGGGCCGGGTCCATTCGCAACTTATACTGAAGACCCGACAGGCTAGCCCTAGATCCGATTCGGTCTTAATGAAATGTTCTATTTTGGGTTGGAATGCTGTCTGCACTTCGGCGTGTGTGCGCCAGATGACAACCTTTCATCTGGTGGGTCCTTGCATTTTCCTGCCATGAAGCGAAAATCTGGCTTTCCCAGTCATTGGGTGAGCTACACGTAATCTATTTTATATTACAAACCCACCTAATTAAGATATATATATATATATATATATATATATATATATATATATATATATATATATATATATATATATATATATATATTGTTGGGATTTTTGGCCTGCGGAATCACACAGATCTAGATCTAGGATAGTAATCCAATGGCACTAAGCACACACACAAAAAAGAGAACACACAGATTTAACGTGGAAAACCCTTGCGGGAAAAAAACCACGGCACAAAGCGACAGATCACCACTATGAAAGCATCAATTATAAAGAGAAAGGACTTACCCGATTCGAACAATCTCGAATCTCACCCTTGTTACACCCTTTGATAACCCTAAAACCCTTTAGAATACCTTTAGGAAGTCTTGGAATAATCTTAGAATAGCCCTAGGGACCCCAATTTATAGTTTTGGCAACTTCCCTTTTGTATCCCAGTTGCGAAAGGACTTGCGTCACAAAATCCGCGAAACTCCTTTCCGCATCCCAGTTGCGAAAGGACTCAGATTTAAGACATCTCGCAATATATATATATATATATTTGGACACTATATTAAGAAAAAATATATATATATACAAACCACAACATAAAGATTTATGTGATTCTCGTTCAATACATTCACACAATCACACCAATCCACGATATTTTAAAAGGTGAAAGAAAAGCAACTTTCAATACAATGTATTTCTATGTCATTACATAATATATATTACTTAAAAGTGATTGTCTTTCTCACAACAGAATGCATATTACTCCAAATGAACTAGAATTAACATAAAATTTTTATTTGAAATTACAAAATTACCCTTTGAGATGACTGTTGCAGCCCTAGACCCTAAGCGAAGGACACTCCTGTGACCCCAACAGGCTCAACATGGGGCTCGGCTCGACTTGTAAAAGTGCTGGTTGAATGAATAATACATTTCTGATAATGAGGCTCCACAAATCCTAACACACATGGGTCCTTACTCTTACTCGGGTGGTAGACTCTTAGGAGTTTCAACAAAGGGTTCGAGTACCCATAGGTGGTGAAATTCGACTACTGCGTGTGTGTGTGTGGGGTGTGTGTGCATGTCAAAAAAATAATTTAAAAAAAAAATCCTAACACGCATAACAGCCATCAAAGTTCTAAGGTCAGTGTACCCGGTCTCCTGGGGTCTGACAGGTCCTAGTTTAACTTCTCTTTTACTTTACTGCTGAGTCCACCTAGACTCAGCTTGTTAAGTCCTGAGTGTTTAGGCCTCAACTCAAGAAATGGGCCTGACCGGACATAATGGATTTGGTATTATCCTAGATCTCACCTGCTTGAAATTTGAATTTCTCCCTTTCTTTTATGTCTATAAATCTAATAGAATACAAGAATGAAACCCAAATCGCATTGTTGGGATGTCCTGATTCGCTACTGCACTGTCCTTATGGATAGGGGTGACAACAGACCGAGTGGCCAGCCTGGCCCAACGAGCTCAATACAGACCTATTAGCTTGGCTCATTATCCTGGCTTGTGGCCGTACTTGGGTTTGAACTTACTGGATGGTTTGGGCTAAAGACGTATTAGCCAAACCCAGACCGGCCCAAACTGCCTTCAAATGTACATTTGTTATATATCCTACAAATATACCGTTCCAATCCTCAATTAGGCAATCATGCATCTTGAATTTAGAACCATGGATTTGTTCCTCTTAAGCGTCTATTTCATGTCTACATCTGTGGTCCACTTGATCAATAGATATATTAGGAGGATTCAAGGGTTTGTACAAGTTGATGATATTCTCTTTCTCAGGAATTATATGTATTCCTAGAGGTGGGTTTGTACAAGTTGTGCACTGATCCAGACCGTTGATCTGATGGCCACCAATGTGGCTGGGACATCCCCAAAAATCTCCTAGAACCGTATATCATGACAATCCAATTTGTAACCTTGTTTTTTTTCTGCTGAACGAGAATCATTGTAAGTGCTTATACTTAAAAGCAAAGTTAGGATTGTCAAATTTAGTAGTCCCGAATGGATTACAAGCAATCATGAAAATGTTCTTCGATGACTCATGGAGACTATATAAAGAGTGGATCAACATTTCAAGAAAGACTCATCATCGCAAGCTCTAAATTGTCTTGGTTTGAAGTTTGAAGCATCTGAATGTGTCAACCATCAGGTGGTATAACCTTAGAATGATCATAGATTAACTACCTTCGGTATCATAATGAACATAATTCTAAACAAAATACACTAAAGTTAGGCCAGCTCGACTTCTAGTTCGGCCAATTTAACTACCTTTGGTTAACCTAACACATTTCAGGTAAGTATACAGTAAGATAAAGATTTTCCGTGTCAAGTTCGGCCAGCCCAACCTCGGGTTCAGCCAACCTGAGTGTGTTTGGTCAAGTTTCTAGCAACATTTAATTTTCGGATCTTAGGGAGATTTGATCAGCTGAAATTTTGAAAGATCTTATCCCGCAAAATTCGAGTGCCGTTGGAATTTGACCAGCCGAACCGAAAATCTAGCCAGCCGAATTTTCAAGACCTTTGGCTATAAATAGAGGCCTTCTCTTATTCATTTCAACAACGAAAATTTGTGAACAATATACTCAAGCAAGGAGAGAAAGTCAAGGCCTTCTTAAACTATTTGTCTGGTAAATCTTATTTTAATTTAGTTTATTCTATTATCTTTTCTTAAGTTAGTTTTAGTCATTTTCAATAGAGTAATCCATATTCTACTTGAGAATCAAATAATTAAATTTGCAGAATTATGGTTTTTGTTTATTAAAAATACATTAGATACTTATACTCTTTTTTGGTTGAACACATATATGTTTTCATCAATATCCCAAGAAAGAAGATCGCTTCAATCAAACTACAGTTACGTCTTCGACTCGACATCAGAAGATGAGTACTGAATTTTATTTTATCTTTTGAGTTTTTCTGAGATAGATCAGAAATCTCAGTGGGTGGTTTTGTTGTGATAGCTCGTGAAAATCGCAAATTGAGTTTTGTTGTGATAACCCGTGAAAATCGTAATAACTGTATTAGATTGTTAAGGTGACCCCGTGAAAACCTTGAAATAGTGAAAATCAAAATTAAGAGGGTTGTAATTTTGGAAGTGGAGTAGGTGTGGGGTTAAGCACCGAACCACTATAACTTCTTGAGCAGTGGTGGTGAATGTTTATTGATTTATTTCTTTCCTCGTGATTGATTGTTTCTTGCTAAGTTTGGTATTTTGATCTCAAAGACATCGTGAAATAAAGTTGTCTTGTCTAAATCTTTTAGGTAAAGGTTGTCTTTCGAACTATTTGGAATCAAGATTTCAATACTCTTAAGTAATTGAGAATATTCATTTTATTATTCCACATTATTTCAAATTATTCTGTATTGTCCTATTCATCCCCCTCTAGGACATTTATAGTTCATCTTTTCAATCATTACTGTACTTTTTAGTGGGATTTGTTATCCCTAATCATCTATCCATGTTGGGGCCAATCAGATTAGAAGTCTGGATCCACAAGTGGTGGGACCCACTGGAACAAACTCAAAGCTCAGAAATGCTCACTAAGTAAATTCTAATCCGTCCCTGGACACTTATATGATCCTCGACCAATTTGTCTGAGAGGGGCCCATGGTTTAGTGATCCACGCCATGGGTCATGGGTCCTTTGGGTCCTATCATGGATGGGCCATGCCCTATAAATATTCATGTTTTTTTTTTTTTTTCGATTGTCCTTGCAATGATTTTTATTTATTTATTTTTGGGTATCATCCAACCATGGTGCCGCCCAGCAGGTCATGGTCAGGATAACGAAGTCATTGGCCAAACTCATACAAAGTTACAAACCGAAGATCCAAGAAGAGTTAACATATACATGGGTTCTAGATCACCATCCATTTTCAAGATTATTGGTAATTTCCAGACGCGTCATGTCCATCACGTGACCCATTAGGTGAACGGTTTGGATCAGCATATAATGTCGTCACATATGATAAGAAAGCCATGTGCCTGGTGATTAGGTTAGATCAATGAATAGGAAATGCATAATAGGATTGGTAGAACCATAGTTAACAAATAATTCCGTTTATACATGATGAAATAGAGATTAATCATTCGATGACTACTACTCGTGGTTGACTCTTCAATTTCTAATTAAGAACATGATCTTGACTACTATTCATTTATCCACCCTTCACTTTTTAATTTAGAATATGTTGATGCCAATTCAATCAAACACGAGGCCGTGTAATCGAGGGCTTGTATTCGGATTATGATGCACATGCGTGCCAAAGTTTACTCAACTCAAAGTTTAATTAAATTGCTAGTGTTTTCCCGCATTGAGATGGATAGATTGGATACTGGATGCAGGATCCAGTTATCCTCTCAACAACGATTTATGAAACTGTAAAAGTCAGTCATTCTGAATGGATTCTTTTTCCCTTATGATATTAGAAGACATGAGTCTATAGACTTGAACTTTTTCTTTCATCATTACTTTTAGCTCGATACTTCTAAAAAAAAACAAGTGTGTACTGATTTAAAAAGAAAAAAAAGACTAAACAATATCAAATTTATTAATATTTAAAGGTATGACTTTTTATAATTGACAAAGTGTTAATCAACCAAATGAAATAAACGAAAGAGAAAGATAAATACTTGAGTTGTTCATTGGAACAAACGATAGAGACAAGTGGTTAGCAGGATGTGACCAAATGGGTATGATCAACTAAATCGGAACTTAATTGATTATTATCCTATAACATAAGGTTGATGATATTTAAATCTAATCCTAAGATATTATAGCGGAAGAATAGTGATCTAAGCTAGAACCAGGCTAGGCTATGCTAAGATAAATATAAAATACATAGATGTGTTTGACATAAGGCCTAGAGCTCTTCTCTGATCGCTCTTTTTATAGCTCATCGAGACGGTAAAACTCTCATTGGATTTCCTTGCTAATCTTGGATCTTTTGCGCTTTCTAGATATGGGAATCTTTTGGATGTATTTGGAACTGTTGACTTCTCGGATCTTCTTCTCCTAGCCGATACCGCTTCAAAGATATATTTGTGGCCCACCAAATGGATTCGAGATCATGCCTCAAGAGCTAATCTCGGATCTCAAATCAATCATGGCCAGTAAACATCTCTTCGGTCTCTCTGTCACTTTTACTTCGAGGTGTTGGATGGTCCCGATCGAACTACCTCCTACATTTGATCATGGGTCTTTGTCCTTCGATGGTTTGGAGTGTTGGTAGGGATGGATGGATAGGCTCCCAAATTCTTGATCCTAATTGGGCCTTAGCCACGGGATGATCAAGTCCTTAAGCTCTCACATTCTTTTGATTCTGATCGATGTGTAGCCTCAGACTTGATTTGGTTGTTGTATCTATTTTTTTTACTTAGGCCTGAACCGAAATTAGATTTACCTGAGTATCGTTTGATTTCCAGATATTCGGAACCTTCTCGAATGCTATAAAGTCTCCAAACGTCTCTAGGAAGATATCCCATTTTAAAAGGGCTATGGGAGATAGCTTCACAGCTGATTCATTCTCCTAACAATGGGCGTAAGAGTTTGTACCTTCATATTAATAACAAAATGTGTAACGCTAAAGGAAAATCAAATGAAGATACTCTCAGGTGAGAGTAAGACTTCTGCCAATACTAGCTACGTAATGTCTACACGTGGTAGTCTTTTATTGGTCCACGTTAGGGCGCAGAAAATTGGTGTAAATGAAACATATTCTTGATTACTACTTGTTGCCCGCCAGTTAAGAGCATGATCTTGACTCTACTTGTCCACCCTTCAATTCCCAATTAAAAACAAGATCTTGACTGATACTCTGTAGTCCAGTCTTCAATTCCCAATTAAGAACATGATTTTGACTACTACTGGTTGTCCACTATTGAATTTATGAACATGATCTTGACGTACCATTTTTTCAATGTCGTCAATCTGATACATAGTCGACTCATGCTTGATCAATAATGAAGTTGAATGGCTCTTTTACACCCAAATTTCTATCCAATTTTGTACATGTATATGATATGAGTCGGGATCCTCTGTTATCGGGTCAACAGGATTTTCCTGTTACCCTTGTGGTTTGGCGTCCGAAGCTTTTTTTTATTTTTTATATTTTTTCAGTGAGTGTTGACGTGGACCAATGAATTTTATGGTATTAGGAATTCTCTGTTGACCGGGTAACAGAGGATCCGGACTCGATATGATATACTTCACGCATCTGCTTCCTTCTGGGAATCTGTGTACCCTTTATCCACAAGTCTGCATATCGTAAGTTACTGTCCGCACAGCAAATAATCGACATCAAACCAGTCCACTAGGTTTTTCTGCATCATGAAGAACATCTTGTGAATAAAAAATAAAAAAAATCATCCACATTCACTGGCCGAGTAGACTGAGTTTGTATTTTGCTATTTATCAATAGCAAGACACTATTTTCTATGGCGTGGCTTAATGAAATGGCTATTTTTTGCAAACTGCGATCCTTGTAGTGGGGGAAACATACTAGAAGAGTTGGATGTCAAGACGGAGATGAATACGTTGGAAGTTATTTGATGGGTGGACCATAAATTGTAGTCCAACCGGTTGGACTTGAGACTGTATTTTTAGTGTCTACAAAAGAGTACATGGCCGTTGATCATGACCTTAGCACCATAGCCAGTTAACTCCATTTCCTCAAAGAAAAAGGGAGTCCATGGACCACGGCCCTATCCAAAGTTGGGTGGGCCTTCATTTTTTGAGCCGGTACCAGGCTAATTCACATCTGCCAATCAACGCATAGATCATAGATATGTATCTGTGGAGATAATTAGGGATATTCTGGCAGATTATGGTTAGTCCACACACAAATCAAAGAAATGATATACTTGTGCCAAAGATTACTTGGTCCGGGTCATGCGCCCATCATGGATGGATCAAATAACAGAAAAGTCCACTGAATGCAACCATAACAGCCTCTAGTTATTGATATCTGATGGGATGACTAGAAGAACAGTTGAATGAATGAAAGAAAGAGGAAAATAGACAACAGTCCATTAATCTGAGATCAGGACAGTCTAATCAATCTGACTTTAGCACTAGTGCACTACGCCTACCAACCGAAGGTCCCACCGTTTTGAGTGCTTCAAAACGGGCAGTTAGAAAAAGACAGCCAACCTTTCAAATTTGACTCACATGGATGGCTCACTTGAGGAGGGTACGACCACGATATGTGGTATATGGCAGGTTCACAGCGTCCACTGACTAATGAATGGCCACTCCGTGGGTGCGCCATCCAACAGTGGGAACAAGGCCTGCATGGTATCAGGTTCACAAATATTGCCTAGATTCTGAAAATCAACTCAGCGATATTTTCAGAATGCCATAAGTTTTAATATTTTCACGATTTTACTGCAAAAATATCAGGACTTTAACAGAAAATTTTAACTAATTTATTCCTTAATTATAAACTAAAATTTTAAAAAGTATTTATTAGTTTATAATAAATATTTTTGAATTTTTATTTTTGGCAAGATTTTCCAAATAACATTCCGAGGAAAACCCCAAATTTTAAAAATCTACTTAGAAGTTCCTGGGAGCCAGATTGTTGTGCAGGGCACCCAATTCTATCAAATTGTTCCTCTTAACCCTTGATGGTTAGTATCACCGGGTACAAACAGGTTTTCATGGCTAAGGATATGGGCGTATCGCAGATCAAAACAGCCTGAAACAGGGCAAATGGAGTTGCAATACAACCCCATTTCCGTGGTGACTGATAAGGTAAACTGAAACCAATTTCCAATCCTTAGTTTGAACAAGTGCACAACTGAAATTTCAGCGAGAGAGAGAGAGAGAGAGAGAGAGAGAGAGAGAGAGAGAGATTAAACTGATATGTGACATTAATGTCATGTGAAAGAATACAAAAAGGTTCCAACATCAAAAATACATTCCTTACCGCAGATTGCTTATATTAAATTAGGCAATTGAAAAAATGGTTACCACAGAACAATGATAAAATCCAAAATCTAAAAATAACAACGGGGGTATATAAAATGGATTGAAAGGAAGGAGATTTCTTTACCCTTTTCATCTCCCAAAATGCCCCCAAAAAATCTTCCAACTGCATCAAACAATACACCAAATGTGTATAAGAGATAGATTTTGATGGAAAATGTTCACATGCAACTTTTTATGTCAAGTATACAACGTTTTATTTTCAGCTTATATCTCACTTCAGTGGAACATCCAGGGCCGTAAGATGGGCAGACCATACCATGAAGGTCACCTGGCATGAAAAAAATGGAATAATCACCCATCAGGCGAGCCACACACTTACATTGAGTCAGACCATCAGATTGCAATGGGGTAGCCCGCCTAATGAATGGACTATCCACATTTCTGCCCAGGGTGATCATTTCTCCAAGTTGATAGTCTGGTGGTGTAGATGGTTCTTCTTCCTCCTTCAGTGTAGATGGTTTCATACACATGCACATAAAAAAATTACAAAGGGGGTCCAAATGTAACTCCTCCAATCAAATCATCAAAATCATGGGGGCCACCTTAGATGGGTCATAAAATGGAACTCGCACCAACCAAAGTGCTTACTATGATGGTGGTGGACATCTAATAGACAGCTGAACTGAAAAAAAAATGGTAGACTCCCAATTTAACAAAGAAATGGCTATTAATCAGAGATTGATATCATTCAATCAATCTGATTTTGGGATTAACCAATCTACAGTAGGTCCCATTATTTGAACAGTTCAAATTGTGCAGCATTTATGCCACTTCTACAATTTCCCAAGAGGAACACTACGTGAATTGTGCAAATCATCCCTTAATGGTGAATTGTAGCCCGTTGCGCCATGTCCCATGATTTGCTTTCGGTGGTGAATTGTAGCCCGTTGCGCCATGTCCCATGATTTGCTTTCGGAGAAAAACTTCTGTTTTCATCAGGACAGAGCGTTGTAGGGAGCCCATGAAGCAAAAATAGCTCAGTGGGGCCTATTATGATGCCTCTAGCTACTCCATGTCATGTTCAAGCTTTTGCCTAAAAATCAGGGAGATTCAGAACCCAAGTGAGCCACATCATCAAAGAAAAAGTGAGAACAGGAATGCTGACCAATGAAACCTTCTTGGGACCCAACACAGTGTTTATATGCCGTCCAACCCATTTATAAGGCGAACCATACCACAGTGAAAGTGAGAACCAAATATCACCTAGTCTAAAACTTTTGTGGACCCCCCAAAAAAATCTTTAAATGGTCAACTTCCCCACCCCACTTTTTTTGTGGTGCGTCCCACGTTAGTTTTTAATCTGCCTAATTTTTTAGCTCATTTCCTAAAATGAGTTGTCGCAACTGATGAAAGGAGTGGGTTTCACATAGACAAATCGAAGGGTCCCATATAGCTCTTTGTTGCATGAAACCCTATTAAACTCTCCCACCTGGATGCAGCTCCTTAACTGTTCTCAAAAGTGATTCTCCCCCATGTGATCCAATAAGTGTGCCCCCTAATGGGCAATTTGCACAAATCATATAAGCATTTCTTATTTTTGGCTGTAGGCATATCGATCATTACAGTCTCTAGGAGTATCAAATAGCTTAAAAAATACCTCTGGTAAGGTGTGATGGTTCATAACAATGTAATTCATAGACAACCCACCTAACTTGAAGTCGACAGGCTGTTCAATCAGGCCTGATCATGAGACCTACTGTCTCACTCCCAGCTCCCCCTAGCCAAACCTTAGGATCCACCTAACCCATCAGTCCAATCCACGGTGAGTCCAGAGGAGAAGGTGGGGACTTGATCCCTGCAGCCACGCACGTGCCTTGCGCATGTGACCAATACGTCTGCCGAAGAAAGATTTCGTTAGGCATATGGGAGTTCGGTACCTGTGGCCTGTATCAAGTCATTACAACATCTTTCCTCCATAAAGCAACTTTTTTCTTTTTTCTTTTATCAAAATTTTTTTTTCCATTTAAAATTTTGAATTATTACATCATAAATTCTTTTCCATTGTCCACATCACCACTTTCTTAAATACCCAATTACTAACATTTTTATAAATAAGCTTCTTTCTCTCATTTAAAAGAGAGTCCCACATTCCAAAATGAGTTTCACCTGCCCTCTCATAGCCCTTAGCCACCTTTAGTCTCTGCCTCTATCCTGCCACCAGTCTTTATCTCCGTACTTCCACCACTCTCTACACCATCTCCATCTCCATGCCCCCATTGTACACCACCCTCATCTCCACACCACCACCTTAGCCACCATTACAATGCCACTTTTAGTCACACCATTGCCATTCATACGCCATTTAAATAAGGCCGTCAACGAGGCGAGTTCAGGTCATGATGCAGACATGAAATTTAAATATGATATGCAAGATTTTAGGCTTAGATCACACTAATTCAGAAACAATAACATAAAAATTCCACGTCCCACACAAAAGTTCAAACATTCAAGCTAGGGGAATCAATGCAGATCCAGGCCTACACAGGTTAGGACTGGATTAGTAAAATTATGGACCAAACGATGCTCAAAGGGAAATAGAAATCATCCACACATGCACAGTAACCAGTCCTTAATCCAAGGGATTCACGAATTTCAATTCAAGGAACCCTAGGGTGAGAAAATTGGCAAATAAATTAAAGATAATGCAATCTAAGGTTAGGGTTTATGAAAAACTGGTATGAGAGGGTAAAATAAGAAGAAAACCTGAAACGAAAGACAGTTCCCACGCGTGTGATCACGGTCGCACGTGTGTGGGGCCCACTATTCAGAAAAAAACTACCTTGGCCCTGGTCGGCCAGGGATGGACTCAAAAACCCCCAAATCTCAGCTCGATCTGATGCACGGTTTGTGTGTGGTGCTCTGCTGAAATTTCAGCTCTCCTGCAGGGCCAAATTCTGGAAATCTGCTATAGAGAGAAAAACGGCTGCAACTATTGATGGATTTGCAGATGGAATACTTGTAGGAGAAGAAAAATATGGATAGAAGAAGGTGAAATATATGGATGGAAGAGGGTAGGAACGGATTGGGATAGATATTGCTTTGCACCACAATAGTTAGCCCTTCGAAAAGGGAGGGCTTCGTACCCACTCGAATTTTTTCATAACTCAGAAACTCAGATAGTAGAAAAAAACTTGCAGAAATTTTTATTAAACTTAAATGAATTAAAATAACTACAAGGGGTGCCTATTTATAGGGAAAACCCTATACTCCTAAACTCGCGCCATGTGCGCAACCTATTACTTGGCGATGAAGTAAACTAAAATAAAAACCAAACAAAGAAATCTAAAGCGTTTGTGATGTTCTAAATAATAACAATAAGCAAAACCTAAAATATGAAATCAATCCGACTAATGGGGCACGATTATGAGATCCCATGACGGGCTTTTCTTGACTATCGAGCTTACTCTTTGAATCAAAACTCCATCTTCTAATTAAAAGACCCTCCCTGGACGTTGTCATCGAGCCAGATCGACGGTGGGGCCCTCCTTCGTGCGTAGGGGGCGGCGTGCGTGTGCGTGATGTCCCCATCAGGTCAGGTCCTATAGTACCCGTACCTACATTAACCAAGTTCAGGTCTTGCCATGTCCAAGTCCTTTCAGGTCCGAGTCTAGTTCTTGAAGACCCAGACCCTAATCCGATCGGGTTCAGGTACACATCGGGTTCCCTTTAGGCCTTTGCATCTAGGTTTCTAGTTGCATGGTTGGGCCCACCTAATCGATGGATTAGATGGCACACACATGTGCCACTTTAAAATTTGCATGGTGTGCAAACGGTCTCTCCTACACGCGTGGCACAGAAAACATAATTTCTTTGGCTATAATAATCCGTATGTATTAAATATATATTTTTACTATTAAAACTAATTGGACTTTACCAGAGCTAGACCTGACCCGATGTTACCCAGCTTTAACCAGGCCCATCAAATGGATTCGACCTGAACCCAGTGAGATCCATTTTTAACTGGGTCTAAAAGGTGCGACTCAAACCCAACTTGCTTCTTCATGAGTCTAGAAAATGGGATCTGGCTCCATTAAAATCAGGCTAGGTCCAGCAGGTATCCATGGATTCGAGTGCCCATTGGCAGTCCTGCATTTAATCCACCCCGTATACCATCCTAACCATCTACACCCCTTTCTAACCATCCAACCGCATTTAATCTACCTGTATAAAATCCTGGCCATTCACATCCCTTTCTAGTCATCCATACATCATCCTAACCATCTAACGCCGTCCTTATCCTTCTAGCCATCTCAAAGAATGGGGAGAGAGGGATTAAGAGCTTCAAAAGTCTTCTTTGAGACATGGAGGAGAGAAGAGTGGGCACATGGTTAAGTGATAATTAGTGATTAGGCATCAAGTCTCTACTCAAGATGCATCACATCACCCCACACTTAAAAGGAAATTGTGTTGTTCTTCTTTCCTCCCTCAAACTCTAATTGAAATAACACTTGAGAATCCTACTTGAGAGCAAGAGAAAGAGTACAGTATGGGAGACTAAGAGATTCAAAAATCTTCCAAGAAATGCGAGGAGAGTGAAGCACAACACATCACAAGGTGGTAGTTCTAAACAAGCATTAAGTATTTGATCAAGAAGCATCACAAGACATATCCACTATTCAATGCATAAAGGAATTATGGCGTTCTTCTTTCCTCAAATCTTTAGATTAAGGCATCTCCAACAAAACGGTTATCACTAAGGCAAAGTATTTCTTCTCCTGGTTACACACCCCTTCTCCCACCCATTTTCTTGCATATTTATTTATTTACATAGTCACTTCCATTTCTTTGCCTGGAGCTCTAACCGCAATGTATTTAATCTTGTAAAGGCCTCACACCTGTCAGCAAAAAGAGGTTACCTAGCACCTCCCCTCTTTGTAATCAAGTCACATCAATATCTAGAGCCAGACCATAAAGTCAAGTCATACATTTCCTAATCAGACTGTCAACTCTCACCCTTAGGTCACGTTGCTCTGCAAACTTGAGCCTTTAACAAACCCGAGATTATTCCATTAGTAGTGACTCTTGAACCATCATCAGCTGTTGTTGCGCCCTGCCGGTGAGATCCTGCTAGTCTATTTCACAGGTTGCTCCTCTGAGAATGTGACACTCTCTTTTAAATAAGAGATAATGCTTATTTACAACAAAGTGAGGTACAGTTGAGCATTTAGGAAAGTGGTAAGGTAAAAAAATAAAAAATGGTTTAAAAGGTTATAATTCAAATTTCTTAAATGAAAAAGAAAAAGTATTTTGGTAAAAAGGAACAAAAGAAATGAGTGGCTTTAGAGGGGAGAAATGTTGACATAATAATATAATATGGGTGGATCCAATGTGCCTAACAAAATCTGTCCTTGGTATGCGTGTTATCACGTGCGCAAAGCATGCGTAGGCACTACACGATCAAACTCCTGTGTCCTCCCATTTTTATTGTAAATTAGATTTATGGATTAGGTGGATCTTAAGGTTTGATTAGAAAAATGTTAAGAGCAAGCAAGTGGGCCCCTTCCTAGTCAAGTCGGCCGAACGACTCATCGCCTTAGAGTTGGGTAGCGTCCGCAAAATTAGTCTTGCCCTCGGCATCCAAATATCAGCTAGCTAAAAATAATCAAACAAGGTATGATAATTCATAAGGATGTGCTCATGAATTATTAATAACATACATGTCCCTATAATTAAACGGCATGAATCATGGGATGTACTCACTCATTATAACTAACATACATGTCCCTATAATCAAACCCTATGAATCATAGGAGCCTAACGTGGGTCATGATAGTAAGTTTCACCGAATTGACAGCCAAACGGGCCTAGCTGGTGGCTGACCTCCAATCAACGGCTAAAATGAAACATAGTCCTGGTCCTAATTCAACAAACAAATGGCCAATGATGAAAAAGGTCAGTATCATTCAGTCCTTACAACTTTGGGCTTACTGTCTACCTACAGTGGGCCCCACGGTTCGGACTATTCAACGTGAGGTACATTTAAGCAACGTGTACTATTCATGTGCGCATGCGTATGCACTGTCGCACTGCCAGAGCTATCTAGTCTAGAAAGGACGCAGATTGCGTCCTACCCCCGCCGGGCAGGGCTCTGTGGGGTCCACCGTGATGTAAGTGTTTTCCTCACACCGTTCATCGTTTTTCTCAAATCATTTTAAGGTATGATCAAAAAGTGAGCAGGTCCAAGGCTTAAGTGGACCACAAACTGGATATTGAACGTCCACCATTAAAAACTTATTGGGAGGTGGAGAAATTTCGGATAAAGCCAATATTCGTCTTTTCATTTCATCCACGTCTACAAACATCAAGGTGGCCCTTAGAAAGGTTTCAACGGTGGGTGTCATTATCACTGCAGCTTCCTTTGGTGTGGTCCCCTCGAGCTGTTGACCTGCTTCATTTTTAGGATAATACCTTAGAATGATCTAAGAAAATCTATGAACGGCATGGATAAAACACTTACATCACCGTGGGCCCCACAGAGCCCTGCCCGGACGGATTACCGGGGCGGGGGTAGGACGCAATCCGCGTCGTCCGTCTAGAAACAGGGGCATCATTACAACCACCGCGACTGATGAATACACCCGTACACCCACCCAACCTCATGCAAGCGGTAGGACCGGAGCACAACTCGGTAGGGTGATGAATCATTTAGGACCGTCAATCTATTTGTCACCCACGCCGTGGATGGCAAATGGCCAAAAAGCACTCTCGTTGTGTGATCCTAGACATCTGATCGGTCACACCTTCAAAACGGTGGTAGACAACAAAAAAACAGTCAAAGCCTCTACTTAGTGACGATGTGGATATAAGTGATGATGCCTAGGTAGGGCCCACCAGATGGACGGACCCAATTGATACGGGCCACGCCACAACTGTACCAAGTAGAAACGGCTCTAACATATTCCGGTTCTACCGGCTCTACTGTATCATAACCGGAAAAATAAATAATAATAAATAAATCTGGGAACTTCGCAGAGTGAGATGGGTTATAAACAGGCAATCAGACCTGTAAGTGTGGCATACATGCAAGTAAATCTAAACCGTCTAAATTGTAAGAGCTCATCTAGATGGACCATGGACAAAAAATCATACTGATTGGTGACAATTAGTGGTCAGTTAAAATGAAAAAATAAAAATAATCTGACGACGATCCTAATTCAACAAACAAATATCCACAAATCACAGATTTAGATTGCTCAACCAATCTAATCTTGGGACTAAACCTATGATCCCCACAATTTAGATGGTTTAATTCAACTGAGTTCACCCATTTTTTAAATGGTGTCATCATCCACCATATGCTGCATCCACAAAAGCGAGACTCACGAGCTAGACGGTGGGGATCACTCCCCACAAAATGGTGGTGAACAAGCACTTTAACCCTATCCGAAATCCCCAGCACCATTCCCCTCGAAACAGAGGAAAAGCAACAAGAAGAAAGGAAGAAAAATCCCCATTCCTACCCATCTCTCTTCAATCAAAATAAAATTTTAAAAAATAATAAAAAATAAAAAGAAGAAGAGGAACGATATTAAATTAATTAATTAACTAATTGAGAGAGGGGGAGAGAGATTAGAATCTCTGATTTTAATTCTTTTTTACTTACCTTTGTAAATGACGGAAAAAGCTAATGCGATCTCTTCTTCGCTTCGCTGTAAAGAACAACGCCCATGATCGTCACCCCAAACCCCGTCATTCCCATCACCGTCACTGGATTCCTGAAAATCAGCACAGACACGACCGCAGCAACGGCGGCCTTGGCATTCCCAAGCACCTGCAGCGTCAGGGCGCTTGTATGCTTCGTCACTAGGAAATTCGTCAAATTCACCAAATACGCTACCGTAGCATTCCCCACCAGCAAGAACAAGATGAACGAATCCTCCCTCGCTTTCCTCACCGTCACAGATGCCACATTCCCTTCAATGTAGAGAGAGAATGGCAGCAATATCACCGTTGCCATCGGTGCCATGTACATGAGCAGATTCATCGAATGCAGCCGCTCCCCCTCCGACGTCAGCAGGATCCCCTGCACCACAGACTTCAGGGCGCGCCCGGCCGTCGATCCGACGCAGACCAGGAATCCGAATAGATGGAACAGGGGCTCGCTGTTGCTCGCGAGCACGATCCCCAGCACCACCGGCACCAGCGCCAGGTAGACCTCGCGCGATTCCTTCTTGCAGGTGATGATAAAGGCGAAGATGGCGGTGAAGAAGGGCGTCGTGGCGCCGATCATCTGGTTGAACGAGACCGGAAGGTACCGTAACGAGGTGTTCCCGCAGACCACCGAAAAGCAGAAGATTGCGCTGAGAGCCGCGATCTTGAAGAACTGGCGTCGGGAGACAATGGGCTGGTAAGGGACTAGCTCTAGCCAATGGATGGCTAGCTGTAGAGTGCGCACGATAGCATGTGGAGGAGAGTGAGGAAGATGGGGTAACGGTAGCCGTAGATGCTGAGGAGGTATTTGTCGAGGAGGAGGATGCCTATGTTGGACAGATACCAGGATGCAATTTATCACAGCCGTTGTGAGGTTGGGGGAAAGGATGTCGTTGATGTTGTTGCTGTTGCGGACCTCACTCGTCGGCGTTGCAGGGATGTCGATCAGCTGCTTCGCTTCGAGCCTAGGGTTGCTGCCGCGCCGCGTCGTCCATGTCTGCGCGTGACCTTCTACCATCGCTCGTGACGGTGGTGGATGGCGCGGGGCTTTTGGATCTGAAGGCGAGGGAGAAGGAGAACGATGGAAGGTTTGTTTGTTTTGTTAAAAAGGGAGATGGATGGATGGATGGCGTACGGGTTGGGGTAGATCTTATTCGACGGTAGCGATTTAGATGCGGGTATATGATAAGGAGGGATTGGCCGTCGGATGGTGTGGATGATTAGATTCGGTGGTTACCAGAGCATGGATATCGCTTTGTCGGCATTAGTTTCTGCGGGTTCGTTTTTCCTCCGTCGCGAATTACGATTCAGTCTGCATTGCCAGCCAATGGGCCCCACATGACACGTGGATTGATAATCAGAACTGTCCACATCGTCAATTCTATTCTGTACATGCAACTTTCGAACGGATGATTCCAAACATCACAATCTATAGATGAATTTCTAACGATGAAAAGAAAATTTTCAATGGCTTTTGTTCAAATCTAAAAATCAAAGGTAAAGATCATTGATGGAGGGTAATTATTGTATAGTAACCTATTTGTATCAGTAGAAAGAATATGGACGGTTTAAATCTACGCACCATCTCAGAATTTGGGTCCCAATTGGTAGCGACGCACGCTAGAAGCTCAGTCGCGACAGAGACAAAACGACTTTTCCTCTTACTGCATTGCTAAGTTATTATTGGCAGGCAGCGAGGAATTACGTCACTATGTGCCCTTCGGGTCGGAAACGGATTAGGTGCGGCCCCGGCCCCGGCCCCAATCAAGACGTTACGGCCCTGACGGTGGGACCCACCTTGATGTATTAATTGTATATCGACGACGTCAATCCGTTTATTCAGATAATTTTAGGACAAAATCCAAAAAATGAAGAAGAGATATATATATCGGTTGGACCACACCATAGGAAACAATGGTGATTGAATGGTCACCATTAAAAATTTCCTAACGCCCACTTTAGTGTCCACCGTAATGTTTATTTTCAATCCAACATGTTGATCACTGACCTGGATGAAGGGAAATAAATAAATATTGGCTTGATCCAAAAGTTGTGTGGCCTACAAGAAATTTTTAATGGTCAACCACAACTGTTAATTTGGTATGGTCCATTTGAGAATTTTTATCTAGTTATATTCTGCTATAATATCCTAAAATTATCTTCCAAAACTGATGGACGGTGTAGATATACAATAAATACATTAATGTGGGCCCCACGGTCAGGGACGAACCTTGCTGGGTGAGCCCGAGGCCGCACCTAATCCGCTCCCATTCGGGTCGAGGATGCCTGCATTTATAGTTTCCTCGGGTTGAAGTGATTTATCAGACCGTTGGATCTGATGCGACAGTCAAGTGGCTCGACAATGGTCCATGGTTGGTCAATCCAGACCATCGGTTCTTTGAGTTACAGTACTGATGGGGAATGCTTCAAAAGTATCCCAGTTTGGAAGATCTCAGCCACTAATTCGAGTACTTCTTTAAATGCGGACCGCTTATTATATTCCTCTTCTTGACTGTCTATTTTACGACCACAAATCGAAAGGTCACGATTATCTTATCTATTAGATTTTTTAGAGATAATCCAGCGACGTGGGGACCAGTCAGACCGATCGTCCGAATTCTTGAAGTCCGGGTCCACCACTTGTCAGAATCGAAAACCGTGCGTACTGTCCAAGGATGTGGGTCGGGTCATTAGCCATCTAGTTGCAGTCAAACTCAAGGTTTGAAAGTCAGGAATAGGATTTTTGTGGCGAGGTGTTTTGGGCATGGTGCGTCGCAGTGGGGCCCATTGGATCAATGGCCAGGATCAATGAAGCAAGAGTTCCATGAATTCCACTTGGCCAGACTGAAAATACTCGAGTTTTGTGTGAATCTCCATCACTCGAGCATCATACATTTCCTTATTGGTTATGTAGTAGGTGTACGCAATCTAGAGACGTCACGTGCGAATTGAATGGATCTGGGATTGACTCCCAGACACGAGTAATATTCCTTTTTGGCCGAGCACACGAGTACGCAGTCCGTGTCCTGTTCGTACGGGAATCGACTACAACCGCCTTCTTTCCGCACCCCGTAAAACACCCTAGCTCCGTGAGACCCACCATTTGTATAAGTAAATCCAGTCCGTTAATCAGGTGAAGAACTTATTTTAACTTCACATGAGAAAATCTCAGATCGTTATAAATCTTATCTGGGCCACATCAATGGTAGAAATATAAAATTGCTCCTAAAACCTCAAATTCAGGTGGTGTGACCCGCCTGATTTTTAAATCAATCCGATTTATTTATATTTTGTTCATGATAGCTCTTTAAATCTGAGTAATGGATTTGATGAAGGGTACACATAATAGTGGCCCCACAAACAAACATACGGTCAGCATCCCTTCCCCATTATTCCATGATGTGTGGCTCAATAGAGTTATAGATCCGGATGATTTTTCTTTTGAAGATATTAGATTCTATATAGAACCTGATGGATGGAGTGGATGGTATGTATGAAATATTATGGGCCCCACATAACTTGGTTTTTTTACTCGTAAGGTAAAACAGGTGGTGTTGTCTCGTAGACTATTGCCGTCCGTCCTGCTCATCGTCAAACGTTACAATGTGCTGACGCGCAGGACTCTGTATTACTGATCAAGACCATTGATTTGATGGGCCCTACTTGGATAGGGTATTCCCGGATATCGGTCAGATTGGATGGTCCAACCCTCTTCGGTCTTTGGATTATTAGTTGAGAGTACTCCGTTGTCTTACCTTCTCATTGCTGTCGGATTGTAGGACAGTGATAGAAGGGCGTGTGACTTGTGAACTTTCAATCCGGATGAATTTCAAGGTCTACCAGATCTTAGATGAAGGCAATCAAATCAACGGTTGAGATCATCAAACTATGGCCCAGCATGTGTGGAACGTGGGGTGCCTCCTCTACTGGACGCGGAGCATGTAACATAAATTTGAACGGCTCAAATAGAGGGATTCACTGTAGATTGGTCATATTACCAAACTCAGATTGATTAGATGATCCCGACCGCTGGAATGGGATTTGTATCATTAACTATTTCAGTTTACCGTAAATCAGCTGTCCACCGTTCGGCTGGTTAGAATCATACTTTAAGTTACTGTTTGGGTTTATACTCCATCTATGCTAGGTACTAATATTTGTGCGGTTCGGATTGGAGGTACATGCCACGTGTATATCAGGGGAGCTGCGACACACTGTGTTGTGGACCTGTGGAATAATCCCTGGTGCATCATCAGACCCTATTTTGAAGTGAGAACTGATCGCCTACAGGCAACGGTACCACAACTTCTGGTACGTTGTCATCTCTCCCACCAACATACACCTTGTTCGGGAAATCGGTACCATGAAAACGATATTTCATACTACGAATATCATTTCTGACAAAAATAAGGCTGACCCGCTTACTAGGTGGACCACACATGCATATTAGGTTAAACCATCATTTTTTATTCCAACGGTGTGGCCCACCTGATAAGCAGACTGGATTGAATTTTTCGAGGCGATCTTCATGGTGAAGGCTACCTTTTTTAAGGTATCGCTATCCTACACGAGTGGCACGTTGGCAAGGACAGATGGTACGGTACCACAACTTGTGGTACCTAGACCCTAGGGGATCAGCTCTCACTGGACAATCTTTGCTAAGCCCAAAGGCGTGTACAATTCAGCTAATGCACACGCAATCGCATGTGCCAACGTGGCAGACAGCTATAATTCTAGCCATCCTTCACAAGGAATACCACTATGTCTTTCCCAAGAATAAGTTAGGTCTAATATTCAGGTGGGCCACATCTAACCGGAAAATGTACGGTTGAAAAAATGGGCCCATGTTTTCAAACCCGTCCAATTTTGTCTAATATCATGGCACGTCTACCGAGTGCAGCACCTTTATCTTTGGGTACTAACGTATACACGATGAGGTCCACCTGATGGATGGCTTAGATATTTCACATGCCTGCCACATTGGAATCTTTGGTGGCGTGTGAATCAGCTGATTCGTACACGCGTGTGGTCTAGCCTTACTGTTTACATTGACGAATAACGATGAAAGCTTAACTTATACGCGGCCCGAGGCTTTGCACAGCGGATACGAATTTTCAATTCTGACAAATTGTCTCAGGATACGGTAATCCATGCCACTAATCTGTTGATTCTCACCTTGGATGAACGGTATCCAAAAAATCTCCTCAATTGGAAAATCTAAGCTTCATTCATGACCTATAAATAGACAACGAAGAAGAAACATCGATCAACGGCTCACAATCAACGGGAAAAGTCGAAAGAATGGTAATCAGAATCTTTCCAAACTGGGAGATTTTGGGGCATGGCCCATCCACATAGGGCACGAGAACAACGGTTTGGATTGTATATTCACTGGTCCCACTTACCAGACGGCGCTAACCATTGAATTTCTGACTTATAAGATGGACGGTTATGAAAAATAATAAATAAATAAAAAGACCAAAATCAGAAGGTTGAAGATTATCCAAATGGTGCGATTTGGCATTTCTCAGTATAAAAATTGGACCGCCCAATGTGTCAAAAGGGTCTTGCTGGTAGCATACAAACACTTATAATAGATCGTTGCTCTTCCATACGAGGGCATCGGTTGATACCCGAACAACCCGACCAGATTTCAGGACGTAATATCGGGTCCTG
Source organism: Magnolia officinalis (assembly GCA_021015155.1). NCBI lineage: Eukaryota > Viridiplantae > Streptophyta > Magnoliopsida > Magnoliales > Magnoliaceae > Magnolia > Magnolia officinalis. The sequence goes on from JAJHSJ010000487.1 coordinate 56,283, forward strand.
TTCGAATCAGAGTAATCAGATCCAATTAGGAATTGGGCAGTTTCGTCCTTCAAAAGAAGGGAAGCAGATTGCGTCCTACCCCGCACATACGGTAATCCGTCCAGGCAGGTCTCTGTGGGGCCACCGTGATGTAAGGGTTTTATCCAAGCCATCCATCCATATTTTTCGGATCAAGCTGATATTTGTGTTTTCACTTCATCCAGGTCTACATGACCTTATGAATAGGTTGGATGGTAAAAAAAAATTACTGTCTCCCCTATAAAGGTTTAAACGGTGGGTGTCATTATCACTGCTGCTTCATTTGGTGTGGTCCACTGGAGCTGCAGACCTGCTTTTTTTTTTTTTTTTTACCTTCATACTGTAAAATGATCTGAGAAAAGTGATGAACAGCGTAGATAGAATCCTTGCATCACGAGTGAGCCCCACAAAGCCCTGCCCGGACGGATTATGGTGTCCTCTGCATCCCATTTGAAGGCGCACGTGAGGACGTAACGGTGTGTATCTTTTATCAAACCCATTTTCTCATCAGGATAGGATGTGTATCTTTCATCAAGCACATCTATCTCATCCGGATGAAATGAAGAAACAAAAATCGGTTTGATCCAAAATCTTGGTGGGCCACAAGGCATGAAGTTAAGAAGTTCTTTGAACAATTTTACTTTGTTCGTGTCTAGCCTATCTGAATTTTTATGAGGCTGATTATCTTTTGTATGTACGGTTCAAATAAGGGTTCTCACTTGATGGACAGAATTGATTTACGTATACAAGATGATGGGTCTCACAAAGCTTGGGGTGTTTTAAGCGTTGCATTAAAGAGGCGCTGTAGACGATTCGAGTAGGATGGATAAGTCATAACTCAAACGTCATGATGATTGGACAATTCTAACCTCCGCTTGAGATTTCTTTGTCCGACTTAAATCGTTGCCTATTTTTTCTAAGGCGCGACCCACCCTTCCTACCATCGGAAGCTTGGTGGGGCTCACCTTGATGTTTGCGAGGGGAGTGGATTAGCTGCATCCCTGGTCTCCACCAAGATGGTGCGGACCTTAATATAGGGACCACCTTAATTTATTTATTTTATATCCACACCTCCACCTGTTTTGCCATATCATTTTAGGGCATGAGCACAAATTTGATGAAGATCCAATTCTGAGGTGTATTATACTCCAGGAAACAGTGCTTATTCACCGTCCTACCATTAAAAACTTCCTAATGCCCACCATAATGTTTATTTGCCATCCAACCTGTTGATAAGGTCACATGAACCTAAATAACGAAACAAAAAAAAATAATAAAAAAATTCAGCTTGATCCAAAACTTTTGTGACCCATTAATGGACAATCACCACTATTTTCTAGGGTATGGTCTACCTGAGAACTGGATCTACTTCATTTTTGGGTTCATGCCTGTAGAATGATCTGGCAAAAGGGATGGCCCACATGGATATAAATTACAAACATCAAGCTGGGCCCCACAGTAAGGGCTGTACCTAATCCACTCCCGTTTGTGAGAAATCCACTGTCCATTTCCTTTTCCAGCTAAATGAAGCAGGCCCAACACTAAGAGGGATAGTAAGTTACTTAAGATAAGCTACTTATACCTTAAGTTACTTATGATAAGCTACTTATTAAGCTGAAGTAATTAACTAACTTTAAATAAAAAGCTACTTATACTTGTTTATGAATTGATCATAAACAGTACTTATCTCGAATAAGTTACTTATACTAGAAAAAATAACTTATTTGGTGGTATCCAAACGGCTCCTAAGTGGGCTAGTACAAGAAAAAGTGGAGAGGGAAATGCCTACCGTTGAAACATTTCCAAGGTCCACCTTATATGCCATCCAAACTATTCATAAGATCATACCCGCTAGGATGAACTGAAAACACAAAAATATTAGCCCAACCCAAAAATTCTGTGGCCCCACATGTTTCCTATCGCATGGCCCACTTGAGTTTTGGACCAGCTTCATTTTTGGGCTCATGTCCTAATATGAGCTGGACAAACAGATCGGCAAGGTGGATTTCTCAGAAATATCACCGCAGGTCCCACCTAGCTTCCGACTGAAGGAAATGGTTAGCGTCACAGCCAATCCTCGTCTCTATTTTTAATTTTCCAACTGCCATCAGATGTCTGCTCTGCCCGCTAGGACATGACATCAGCGAAATGGAAGAGAATCCATCTCATCCAGAAGAATGGCCTCGATCTATCATAGGCGTGCCATGTTGGCTAGCGTGCTGCAAAACCACGTCCGTCTCATTCTTAGATCCTGACATTGATACATGCACCTACAAATTGTAGCAATCACATGCACTTAATCAACAAATCAGAAAGGGAAACTAAGTTGATACGATGGGCCCCACCATGCATACAGCACCCCAAATCTCCCACATCTTACCATCCTAACCATTCAACATTTGACCTTTGCTCCATTGAGAGTACGTATCCTTAAGTTCCCTCTCTAAAACCATCCACTTAGTGGGCCCCTAAAACGGGATCTTCAGATCTGGGAGATCTCCAGGGCGGTCCCCATCCCAGTAGGGCCCACTACAACAACAGCTTGGATCACCAAATCATGGGCGAGCATGTATGGAATCCCATACCTTTGCTGATGCCTATGGTGGCCTAAAATTCCTAATAAAACCATCATGCGGACGTGTCCCCTTGAAAAGAGAGGATGAGAACGTGGAATCATTGGCGTGGCTTTGTCGCCTTCACTGTTTTTGGCAACCCCCACATGCATGTCACTCTCCTTTCAACATTCACCAACATACCCTCTTGGCCTCTTCTGGAACACCACCCATCCATGTGGTGGTCCAGAGATTGGCAATCTCGATCAAAACAAGTAGGAGCGACCATAATATAATCCCAAGGCTCTATAAATAAATGGAATTCAATACATGCAATGAGAATGGCCCACCATCACATAATGGAAAAGCTATATCATCCATCCTCCAGCATCTCTCTGTGGACATGCATGCATGAGGTACTGCAGTACTTGTAATTGTACCTGTGGAAGGGTACCTTCCCAGCCAAGGAAGCCATGCAACATGAACACTTGACATCATTTCCTTCGCCTTTCTGAACTGGAGTGGCACTCGTGCCAGTTGTTGCACTGGCCGCAAGGGCATTGAGAGCTGCCATTCTCTTCTCAGCCGCTGCTGCCCTCTTTTCTCTCTCTTCGGCCAGGGCCTCCTGATTATAGAGGTTCAAATTCAGTCTGGATATTCAAAACGTCACCAAACCTAAGCAGCATCAAAGCACAGGGCTTTTTGTGTGTGTGTGTGTGTGTGCCTTTTCTAGTATGTTTGTGTGCACATGTGCGTGCATGTGGTATTAAGCCTAACCTCCTTGGACATGGTTGCCACACTGTTAGATTGAGAATGCCCTTTAAGAACTGAAGCCGCACTTGCCCCTTGACCATGCGGAATTGCTGAAGAAATTTGGGATGGTGCAACCTGTGCCTGCACAGTTCAAGCCCAACATTCTTATTTAACCTACGTCGATCGCAAATGAAAATCTTTTCAAGGTGTGGGTCCAGAAAAAATAATAAATGCATGGATTGCTCAGCTGGAAGCCAAAAGGAGGCAAGAAGATTTCTCCTTTTGCATTACTAGGCGCCTCGAGCTAGACATTGTCAATGCAGCGACTCCAGCCATCATCAGCGAACAAGAAATCATGCTTTCAAAAGTTGTCATAAGAAAATCCGAGATCAAACTCTTTGCCAACGAGTCCAGTAGCTTGCTTCTTTATGAATAACGAACTTCAAAATAATGGTAGTAATATCATCATGGCCTTTCTCCCAGCACTTTGGGGTTAGCTCCTAAATGGACTGTTTGCCCACTAGATATTGTCTTCCTCCTCCAACCAAGCTCTGGAACCAGCCATGGCCAGGAAGCTTAGTTGCACGGTCCTTCTAACTAGGTAACCCTTCTACGTTGAATCAGGCTTCAGACCCACACTCCCGCTTCCTAGTTGTTGACACTTGCTAAAACTTTGAAACAGATACTTCTTCGCTCCAGTACCCAAATTTGTTGCTGCTTTGCTTCATGCTTCGTGCAACCATGGCAAAAGCTCATGGGTGGTAATAGTTTGCTAGATAAATCATTGGGAGCCCCATGAATGGAAGAAGATGAGATCCATCTCAATATTTATTGTCTTGTGCCATTTAAATCCAACTTTTAAAAGTTATTGCTTCATCACCTGCCTCTTTTCCTTTATTTTTTTTTTTTAAATTTTTTTATCAGCACACACCTCTCATATTTTGAAGAAAAATAAAGCCTCTTCTTCTTTTTTCATCATCAGACAAGGAATTGTGCTTTTTAAAGCAATTATCAGGAATACTTGATAGTGGGGAAAGAAAAAACACCTGAGCCTTTTCTTTTGCTTTGCGCAGTTTCTTCAACTCTTTTGATTTAGCTTTCTTTTTTGCATCTTTCTCCGCCTACACACACATGCGCGCGGCCACACACACAAACAAAAAAAAAGAAGGCAGAATTAGATATCTCCGGACACATTTCAAAACAAATCATTATGAGAAAGTCACCCTACAGAGGGACGAACCAGCAAGGCTTGATAGTTTTATCTCATGGATAAAATTGATTTTACTCAGGACTACTTGAAGAGAATATCAATACAGCATGCATAATTCCTCCCACCTTTTCATTTGTGATAACTAATAAGTAACGATTTTATTGCACAAAGAAATCAAGCAATTAGGAAAATGAGAAAGGCTACTATATTGGGTAGAATTCCCAACAATCAAACCCTATAATGTGATAAGACGGAGATACAGATCTGCTGGAAAAATAGCAAAAAAAAATTCACCTTTTTATACATGTAAATATCAAACAAGTTGAAGAAGAACCACCTTCCCAGTTGCAGCTATGCCTATTCACTGATTGCAGACGTGGAAATGACAAAGCTCCTAAACCAGAAGCCTACTACAAAACAGTGCGAGGCAAGATTACAAATATTTGCCCAGGACCAACCACCCCATGTAAGAAATTTCCACAAAGGAAAAGAGAGACATTTCCATAAAGGAAAAGAGGGACATTTCCATAAACTCAGGGAAAACTCTTCTAAGATCAGAAACTGCAGGCTTGTGTTCTGCTGCTAATGCAACGTCAGAAATTAAAAGGAAAGTTCCATCCATTCTGTCAAAGACGCAAAATTTTGGCGTTGAAGCTAGAGTGAGAACACATTCTCAAGACAGTATGTTTTATGGCCTAAACTGATGATCGAATAAGATCCTTTCTAGTATTAAAAGAAAACTGTAGGCCTTATCCTTTAATATATTAAGGGGAAAAGAAAAAAAAAAAAGATCCACTCATTACTGAACAGAAGATTTTTATCCATGGAATTTCTTGTCTAAGTGTCAATACCAGTTTCAATTGTGTCACAGTAATGGCATGAAGTGCGCTACGCCACACAGTTCCCTCATTGATGCATGTGTTTAAATAGAAAGCACGGGTGCTGTTAATCTTACTTGCTTAGCTGCTTGAGATTCCTCCATTTCCTTCGTCAGAGGACTAGGCACATTGGCAGCATGCCAATCCCACTTATCCAAGTTCAAAGCCATGAACCGCCTGAAAGTGTTCCTCACTTCCTTCTCTGTTGCCAGCATATATGGTGTCCGTCCTCTTGCATCTTTAATGCATGGATCCAAACCCTGTTCCAGAAGCTCTAAAGTTCGTTGTGCATCGCCGGAGTTTGCTGCATCATGTAGAGCTGTTGGTTCATTTGCGGAAACTGATGTGGATATGTCTTCGCTCTCTGCAGACATGGACGGTCCAGAAAAACTTGGGCAATCAGAACATGATTCAGGGGTTTCCTTACTTTTCTTCTGATCCCTCAACTGTTCTTCACTCGACTCTTGATTGTTTTTTCCCACATCACTTGCGCATAACAGCAAATCCTCTTTTACATTTGGGTCTTGCTTCTCATCAACCTCATAGACCATGTTTGTCAGATAATTATATATGCGCTTTGCTTCCTTCAATGTAGGCCTGCGTACTGTCAAAGGGACATTCTGTATGGCACAATTCTGATGAAAAAAGTGTGGCTTTTCCCCATCAAAAAGCAGTTTACGATTATTTGAAGGAGCATGGATGAAAACACATAAGGAAGCATCGAAATAGGGCTTCCATGTAGCGAGTAATTCTTGAACATCCTACAGCAATAAAAGAAAATCTGTCATCATTATCAGAAAATCTAGTGGGCCATATTGAACAGTGTTAAGAGTAAAATAGAAGAAGGTGAAAATCATGATACAAAATTCAAGTGCAGAAACAAGGAAGTGACAAAGTAATATCAGAAAATAAATAGCTGAAGTAAACACGCATCAGTTAACTAATGATATTCCGAACTCCACAAATAAATATTGATTGTTAGTTGGAAAGACGAGGACCAACAAAATCTAGTCAGGCCATACTATATGTAGCAAGTGTCATACAAATCAACCAATGATTAATACCTTCTTTAGAGCAATTTCATTATACCGGCGAAGAGAAGATCCTGCAGAATTAGCAGCTTTTCCAGTGGCATCTTTAGACGATTGTTTTTTGCCTGCTTTTGCCCTAACTACGTACCTACAAACCGAAAACAGAGTAAAAACCCACGCCAGAGGAAAACAATTAAATTGTGTTCATCAAATTATACTAAATACTAAACACCTTGAGCAAATTGGTACAAAGTGATGGGTACAAATTTCCATTTTGGCTCCATATCGCATGTATGATCAAAATGACATGGTTTGTACCATTGGTGGAAATATATACATAAATTGGCAATCGTTTGGCCCATATAAAGTTGGAGCTTTACTAAGCCCACACGCATGACGCATGTACGCTCATGTATACGACGCACATGTGCCAGCATGGCGTGATAGGTCCAAGATCCTATCCATCCATCGGAACATGGCCACTATATCAATGCCCTAGCCCAAGAATAGAATGCTCCACTGGTCAGGAGCACAAAACAAATGCACAGCTCTGAAAATTTTCGCAAAAGTTTTCTAATCCATCCAACTGTTTTCAATATTGGGACCTACGTGCTGAGTGGGCCAGATTTATTATTTGGGAAAACATATACAAGGTTGAACGAACATGATGGATGGATTGGATCTTGCACCTATGTACCATGCGGACACATGTATGGCGTGTGCATGAGCTTCATTGCACACAACTTACTGCTTCTTGGAACCCATATCTACCCTACTTGATAAGGAAATTCTGGTTTAGAAAATTCCCTTGCCAGATGTACGTGCAGGCCAGGCATCCAAATGGTTCTCAATCCTTCTCTTCTACATTTGTTTCATGCATCTTTTAAATATGATCATATCTTTAGACATTTTTTTACTATTCACAGATTTCTGCCTGCTCAGATTTAAATTATTTCATGATGGTGACACCTACTCGTCAAATCTCGACCTCAAATAGTGTGAAGCCATTACCTGGACCAGCTAAGCAAAGGAGAGGAATGGTAAGTTCTGACTTCTGAATTTTAAGTGTGAATACCGAGGATGTGGGAAGGGTGGTGGAAGCAGAAGCAGTACCTTGGTTAGAACGCTCCCACAACTAAGTTCTGAATTAAGATATAAAGTAAAAATGTAAACGCTGTTTATATGTATATCCGACTCCAAAAAGTCCATGTTATATAGGTATCAACTACTTCCACACTAAACCATTTAAGGCATATTTATAGCATAAGTAAAGAGCAAGGAGGCTTCTTCCTGACTCTCTCCCTCCGGCTAATGATCGACCCATCATGATCATTCCTTTAATCCAAACTCTTCCAGCAGACACTACATGTTCTTCCATCCCTGAGGCCTCCTCTCCAGCTCTGCTAGGGGGTCCTACATCTATTCTGTCTAAATGCAAGGATCCCTAGAGAGTCAAAGAAGGCCTCATGGATTTCGGTAGGTCCGGTGGTATGACTTTTGGAGAGAAAGAGGAAGACAATAGCTCTTTTGCAGTTCATAGAGAAGAGAGGCACCCTTGCTGCTCGGAACGCTAAAAGATCTACCAAATCCACCCATGGCTTGAGGGAATTCATTAGTCTCGAATCATTGGTCAACTATGAGGTCGGCTCCTCCTCTTACATTTCCAAACCAGGACGAAGGGGCAAGTAAGTTGGTCCATGAAGCTCCTCTCTTGGAACATACGAGGCCTAGGCAGCAGGACAAAAAAAAAAAAAAAGTGCAGGTTAAAGATATGCTTCGTAAATTAAAAGTTAGTATAGTTGCCCTTCAAGAAACAAAGCTGTCTACAGAATCTGGTGTCCCCCGTGCAGATTTAAATGACGAGTCAGAAGTGTTGATGGATCTCCTTCAGCTCCTTCAAGGCATCCATCCTTCTCCCGGGGAAGAAGACTGGCTGTCTTAGAAACTCTCTCCCTCCAGCAAGTTATCCACAAAATCCCTTTCTCCATCTTCGAGGACCCCGTCCAATGCAAGGAGCTCCTTTCCCTTCATCTAGGGCTATAAAGCTTCACCTAAATTTTCAGCCTTCATTTGTCTGTTGGCCAGGGGTCGAGTTCTAGCTGTTGACAACCTTCAGAGACATGGGTTGGCTCTCCCGAATGTTTGCCTTCTCCGCATGGTGAATGCAGTAACCATTCCTCGTCTCTTCCTCTGCCCTTTTGCTGCAGAAGTTCGGCCCACCATTTGCAGAAGATTCCAAGTCTGTTGAGTGATAACTGACTCGGTTCCCTCTCTCCTTTTCGCTTGGAACAGCCAAGTCTTCGATAGGAGCTCGAGAGTTGTCTGGAAGCTAGCAGTGATGGCTACCCTTTGGGCCCTCTGGAGATCGAACCAATCAATGCTTTCGAGGCATCTCCTCTTCTTCTTCAGTTTCAAATCAACTAATTTGGGATCTTCGGGAATGGGTGAATGGTCTAAATCTCTTGGACAATCCACCTATTCCCTTGATCCTTAATCTTAACTGGTTTCTGTCTGTCCTGCTTCGAGTTGTATAGCAGTTTTTAGGTTTTTTCTTCTTTTTTAGGTTTCTTTTTCTTGTTTTTGTTTGTCTTTTGCTCTGTTCTCTTTTGGCTTCTTGCCTTTTTAATATATTTTCTTTGCATCCTTCAAAATAAATTAGTCAAGAGCAGAATTTCAGTGAATATAGTATTTTGCATAATTAGATCTGTTTGCACGTAAAACTTTGCATGCCTTCCATAGGAAGGAAATTATGAACTCAAATGATTGCCAAACAAGTATGTCAAGATTCTTCTTCTTCTTCTTCTTCTTATTATTATTATTATTATTATTATTATTATTATTATTATTATTTTGAACCATTAAAAATGAAGTGACCTTAAAGAGCATCCATAATTACGTGCATACATCCATGCATCTTCTGTTTTGGAACACTAACCTAAACTCATTCTTCTAGATAAAGACTGAAATGAGGAGGAAGAAGACTAACTAATGGCAATAATTGGTAAAATAAGAGTCTTTCCAAGATTTAACTAAAGTTCCAGCAACCAATGTCCTTTAATATTTTGCTTTAGCAAAATGAAAGAAAGTATAGCATGCCAATGAAGACAAAAGGAGGCAATGGTTCAATATGAACATAGTAAGTTAATGATAAGGCTTACAAAAACTTGAAGTTTCTTTTCAAGAATGCCCTATAAAAATATTATACTCACCGAAGAATATTCAATTTCAAATGAAAAATGAAGACGTATAAATACATATGCATGGCCTGGTTTAAAGCATGCAAACAGAAAATATGTGTTTGTCCATATACATGTGTACATACCTACACACCCATAAACACACAAATAAACAATATATGTGGTTGTGGGCAGATGGGCGTGCGCGCAAACCTGCACGCACACACAAAAAAAACAATATACATGTTTGCACGCACGCGCACACCCACACACACACACACACACTTTGGCTAATTCTATTTCAAAAGAAAATGAATATCATGAAAGCATCATATCATATGAAGCCCCTCTTGAAGTTCATGTGAAGTATATCGCCCTCTTAGTCTTTTCCAGAGACGCACACACTTCAGCTAATTCTACTTCAAAAGCAAAGGAATTCGATGAAAACATAATATCATGTGAGGCACCTCTTGACACCCGTGTGAAATACATTGCCCTCTAGGTCTATTCCAAAGGAAACTTCTACAGAAACACAGGAAAAATATTGAAGGAGATATTTCACCAACCTATGGAATGTTTTGTGAGCTACTATAGACATCCCATCAAAGACACAACCTGCAAAGTGCCCACCGCTTGCAAGCAACACAATCCTCAAATGTGTTTTATCCCGCCGCTCATGGATCAAACAGTTCAATCTCTCAACAAACTCCCCCTCTCTCAAGCCTGGAATAGATCCAGTATTCTCCTTGGGGATTTTATTATTCTCAAACAAGGGATCTTCCAACTCATTCAGAAGCAAACACTTCCAAACAGAAACTATATCTCCTGACTGAAGACGGATAAATAATTTCTGTTTAATGCTTTCCTGTGCTTTTCTCAATACACCAGCACTTGAACAGGATACCTTCTCTACCTCATCTTCAGACCCTGATATACTCGATATATCGTAATCTTTGAATAAAGACTCACCAGTCATCTCATCGAATTCTTCTTCCTTCACAGTATCCTTTCCAGCAAGACTCAGCTTGACCTAAAAAAGAAAGGCTAATTAGTAAATATATGCCAAGAAATTATAACACACAGCACAATGTGCAGAGAATAAAAATAACCATAAAATGTAATAAATTTACAACGTATGACATTGAGGCTGCATTTGGCTTGAACAGAGAAAAATAATTTGTGATTTTCTGGGACTTCTACTCTCTCCCTCTTTTTTGTGATCGGTTGAGACTTGAGAGGCTTCTACTCTTAGTAGAATTAAAAAAAACAAAAACAAAAAGTCGTATCCCCTTTTGGACTACTGAGAGTGTGCGTGCATGCATGTGGGCGTGGGTGTGTAAAGAGCAACCATTAAAGGCTTTTTAGTGGTGATTAAGGAAATTTTGACACTTGATCATTTGCGAAACAGGAATTCTGCACAACCTATCATTTGCTTCATGCCTCGGAGTGATGAAGAAAATGTCAACCATTTATTTCCTCGCTGTGAGATCGGAAAAGCCGTTTGGGCCTTCTCCTTGCAGTTTTTGGAATATGTTAAGCGATGTCCTCACCAGTAAATAGATCTTTTTGAGGGTACAGCAGGTCCTTCATCAGAAGGCAGGCAGATCTTTAGGGAAGTAATTTCAATGGCAGTGATGTAGAACTTACAGAAGTGATTTGAACAGCAAAAAAACAGCATTCAAAATATTGTTGAGATCATCCATTGTTCTCTGATGGAATGGAGTAAAAGGGACATAAAGCAATTTTTTTGGCTAAAGGATATAGGCCATCAAATATCTTAAAAGGCAGACTGCATAGGAGGATGTTTCAATCTATGTTATCTGTTGATCGGTTGTGCTTTTTCTTGTCGTATCGACAGTCTTTATGGATTTGTAGTATAATATACTTATTATCAATTAACAGTTGATTTTGTTTTTATTATCAATTAACAGTTGATTTTGTTTTTAAAAAAAAAAAAAAAAAACAAAATAAAAATAAAAACAAGAGCAAAATGTTCTGTTTTTAACCAGGTTATGCTGCTGGTATGTCATGATGTAAATTGGAAGAGAGGATACTTTTCATTGAAAAGTATGATGAAATAAAACTGAGTGGAGGGCTCAGATTCCCTATACATGAAGATAGTTTACGATTCACAACCATGAGCAATAGGATCTGCCAGATCATAATTCACAGCTCTAAGAACATGGAAAACACAACATCAATTGAAGACAAAGCGTGCAAAATCTTATTGATAATATGCTTAGACATTCAAGGCCAGAGAGGCATCCTTGAGGTTCAAGCAACTAAATGGTGTGATGTTTTCCTATGAAACCCATATCCCTCATAAAAGTGGAGCATCTGAGTTGGATACCCGGATACTAAGACAGAGGTATGCATAAAGAATTACCCTTCCCTAAGGGCCAGTTTGTTTTACTCAATACATCAATAAATATAAGTGCTATCATAATGATGGCGACGAGCCGACATTTAGAAGAAAGGGTTGATGGCACCAGCCAAAATCCGCCAAATTACATTGACACTATGTCAATGTAAAGGTCGATGTCCCAACTTAAATATGAATCAATTTCCATTAGAAACCAATAGACATTTTTGGCATTTTGGTAGTCCACCAGTCTACCAGCCGCAGTACGCACACAGCATACAGTCCCCATAAACGCTCACATTGCCCTTTCAGTTCGCCTGCTTCCCATCTCATCCTCCCACTCCAACACCCCCATACCACCATCAATCGTACATTCACATTCAGTTCGGCGTTCCTCCAAATCCTCATCTGTCTATAATGCCTTATGTGAGAACCACTCCATTCTTTCTATCTGGAAATTAAATCTCGAATGCTCACAAGACGGTTCCAGAGCTCCACCCTTAAAGAAGGTAAAATACCCTACAACATACCCTCATTTGGATCTTCTTCTCTTGCATGGCATTGTCTCCATGAAATATGGTTTCAAATAAATCTGTTGTTTAATAATCAAGAAATATGAAAAGGCACAAAGCTGTGGGAGGCAAAGGCATTTTCTGTAACAGGATATGGATTATAAGGGGGTATGCTATGATCTTGCACCTACCGGAGACAGGAGACCACAGATTCGCAACTTCCATTAAAGACCGAGTGAGAAGGGAATCAAACACACATATGGTGTAGTCAAACTTCACTGACAAGGCTTGCATTTTAAATTAATTTATAACCATTACCCATTCATGTTACCATATTGTGGTAATTTAAAAAACAAACAGGCCCTAATGGCAGAACACTGGAACCGTCATCCAAGTAGAGATAATAGAAGGGTTCTCACATAAGATGCTATAAATGGATGAGGATGCAGAGGAAGTTAAATAAGATGTGTGTGTACGATAGCCTGTGGTATAAGAGTGCCGGAATAGGAGGATGATATGGGAAGCGGACCGGTGTTGGTAAGATTACAGTGTGTGTAGGAGAACTGAAGGAGCGAGAGGAGTGCATACTCGGCTGGTAGACCGGTGGACTACTAAAAAGTTGAAGACATCTCTTCGTTTCTAATGGAAATTGATTCGCATTTACTTTGGAACCTAACCCTTACACTGACAAAGTGCCGTTGTAATTCAGTTCATTTTGACTACCGTTATCAACCCTATCTTCCAAACATCGGCTCCTCACCATCATTATGATGGCACGTGTATTTATTGACGTGGTGGGTAAAATAAACAGGCCCTTAAAGAATAAGGTGAAGTGCCCTATGACGTACCCTCATTTGGATCTTCGTCTCTTGCACAGTATCATCTCCATGCAATGTGGTTTCAAATAAATTTGTTGTCCGATAATCAGGAAAGTTGGAAGACGCAGAGCCGTGGGAGGCAAAGGCAGTTGGTGTAACAGGATCTGGATTGTAAGGGGGTACGCTATGATCTTGTTCCTATTGGAGACCAGAGACCACACATTCGCAAATTCCATTAAAGACCACGAGAGAAGGGAATCAAACACACATATGGTGTAGTCAAACTTCACTAACGAGGCTTGTATTTCAAAGTAATTTATAATCATTACATATTTATGTTAACATACTGTGGTAATTTGTAAAACAAACAGCCCTTTAGGTACTCATATTCTACGAACTCTTTAACTTGTCATACTCAATACTCGCCACCCTTCTTAGGTAACATAGACATTTTGGCTGAGATTCTTCAAAATGTGGTTTGCATGTGAGCATATAGACTATAATAAAGGTAATGTAGTCATGACAATTTGATGTTCCTTACAGTAAGTTTGCTAGCAGATACAGGCGAATAGAGTACCACATTGTAATGTCCTCAAAAAGTTAAAACAGATCCAACATGTCACATACCATTCAAACGAGTAGTATCTTAGTTGCCAAAATGGAATACTGGTGGTCCAAGAAAAGTGATAGAGTTCAAAAGCTTGCTTCTGTTTAGCAGTAAAACAACAACTATCCTTGTTCTTCAAAACAACATAGCATCTGAATAAGACTGGTAGGTTCTAGGAACATTCCTTTTTTTCTATGCTAAAATGCTTACTTAATTTAGAGAAATGCTGACATGATTCATTACACAGGCGACATTGCGGCACCTATCTGCAGTATCCGGGACTCATTAAGCAGGGTCCACAGAAAACATACGCTGGACAAAAGAGCAGGCTGGTCCACCTATCAGCTGGTGCGCATGTGTACATTGAATACATAGCCAGTTGGTCATCTGACTTTTTTTAACCATCTATTCTCTTCATACAATTTTGGCCCACTGGTTACTAAAATGCTTAATTAATTTAGAGAAAATGCCCTGGACTAAAATAGGATGGTCAATTCATCAGCTAGCTCACACGTGTCGGGTCAATACATGGACCATTCATCATTGCTATTTCTAATCCATCCATTATCCTCATCCACTTGTGGCCCACATGATGAGTGGTTGGCGCAGAGATTGTTCAGGGAGCACCCCACTTGAATCAATGTCCCAATCTTAAGTTATGGATAAAAGAATTCCTAAAGATGAGGGACGGTAAGCAAAAGACGATATCTGGTGATGTAGCAAAGATTGTAAAAACACATCAAATTCCTATATTTTTTTTCTCAGAGATTTTCCTTCCCGTCTGATAATAGAAAACTGAAAATGAAAGAAAGAAAGAACCAAAAAAAGGAGGGGGGGGGGGGGGGGGGGGGGGAAGAAAAGAGATTGCGCAGCACCGTTCAGGTTTTCAATTTCACAGATGAGGCCCAGCTGTTCAGTGATCGAAACGGTTGAAACTATAGGTACTGTACAACGGTGAAGACGAGATTGCGCAGCACCGTTCAGGTTTTCAATTTCACAGATGAGGCCCAGCTGTTCAGTGATCGAAACGGTTGAAACTATGGGCCCACTGGATGGTCCGTGCATCAAAAGATCCCCCGGATTGAAGGAATTCTAACCCTTCAATAGGTGATCAGCAAATAAACAGTCTAGAGAAAGGATACAGCAAAGCTTCAGATTCAATCAATCAAGGGACAGAATACGATACAACTAGCATCTCCCAAGCAGGGGGATTTTTTATGCATGGCAATCCACAGTGGGGTCCATGATATCAACTGTTGGGATGACCAAACCATGGGCCCCAGCTTGCATAGAGAGAGAGAGAGAGAGAGAGAGAGAGAGAGAGAGAGAGAGAGATACATTGAAACGGTGGATGTCAGATTTGAAATGGGAGCGCTGGTCTTGGAGGGAATCGAAGTCGCCCTTGCAGGTGTTGCAGGACAATCTAGGGTTTGGTTTTCTCTCCTTCCCCTTCTCTTCCTCTTCTTCCTTTAGGGGCTCTTCTTCGCTTGCAGAGATTTCCAAAGGGGCGGAGTAAGAAAGGGCGTGGCCACTTTCGGAAAGAAGCCGACATGAATTGAAGAAATCGGAAGGGAGATCGAAAACCGATCGACTTCTCTGCTCTGGTGATGGGTTACTGCTTCGCTTCTCGCTCGCCATTCCCTTCTCTTGCCCTTCCTTTCCTTCCCACCAACCCATATATCTCCAATACTCCTACTTCAGAACCGTGCGATGCGCGGGCGCACGTGCAGGGAAATTTTTCAACACGAACCAATGCTCGAATTCTGGACAAGATCGCAGGCGTTCAAACGGTGGGTCCTACGCTGCAAGCGCCCTGGCCCAGAGTAAGTATGATCTGATTGGGAACGGATCATATTCGGCCCTTACCGTGGGCCGACCTTGATATATGTATTCTACATCCACACCGTTCATCCGTTTTACCATATCATTTTAGGGTATAAACCCAAAAGTAAAACAGATCCAAATCTCAGGTAAACCACACTAATAAAAAAACACTGTGATTATTGAACACTCCATTAAAATCTTTCTACAGCTCACCTTAATGTTTCTATAACATTTATCTTTAATCCAACCCCTTGATAAGGTGACAAAAACCGAGTAAAGGAAAAACAAATATCAGCTTATCCAAAAACACGTGGCTTAGAAAAAGTTTTTAATGGTCAATCACTACCGTCTATATGACATGGTCGCTGAGATTTGAATCTGATTTATTTTTGGCGACATGCTCTAAAATCATCTGCTAAAATGGATGGGATGCATGGTCGTAGAATAAATACATTAAGGTGGGCCCTATGGAAAGGATAGCATTGTCATGGGTGAGGTAAGGGCCACACCTAATTTGCTCTTGTTCTAACTATGGCTGAAAGAAACAAGTATGTAATGAATGAGTTATTTCATCAGAGAATAGGCATTCTTACAAGATATAAGGCCCCTCCAAGTGGAACCTACCTTTTGCATGTGTTATAGCCCAAGAATCAAGCAAGCCGATGGTAAAGACTCGCACCAATGGGCTCGTTTTGTCGTGAGTCGAGTTGGGATTGGTTGGAGTCAGGAGTGGTCAAGGGTTAAATTGTAATAACCTATTTTATTTTTTTTATGCACATGTGACCATTCACTGTACACTCATGCATTTCTCATACCCTACCATCCACTACACACGTGATCAAGGTATGTGATCACTCATTTACTTGTCCTTTCATAGCTTAAATGATCGACCAACCAAATATATAACAATTGTCCACCTCATTTATGATATAACTCACTAATGCAACATAATTGTTTAAATGCTTGTAGCATGAATATATATTAAGAGCATGCATTCAACATTTCCTTTTAAATTAAAGTGTATGTTATAAAAGTTTTTTAAATAAAACAAATAACACACCTGCATGTGTTAATTACATGGGTGTGTGGATTTTACAAAGTATAAGGCACATGATTAGGATCGGTGATCAATAATTTAGACCGTCCATCATACCTAACAACCTAGCTATTACAAAATGTCCAAGTTACAATATCAGCTAACTATCCATTCAATAACTTAGATCAACAACATACAACCATTAAATTTATACGTAAAATTATCACTGCGTATAAAACTTCAAAATCCGTCCGTTACCCAGATTCATCCATCCATTTGATCCATCAACCATCCATCTGATCAATCGATCAACCGTTCTACATCAATGATTTCATGTGTATACCTTTACATACATTGCCCACACATGAACACCATATACATATGTTGCTAAGCACCACAATCATCACATCATATACACGTGGGTCCATTGTTATGATTAATAAGAGAATAAATGTTTTATCACGAGAGATGTCATTTAAATATACATTTAGGTGCTTTTAAAATGTATGTATTTAATGTGTGTTTTGGTCATTTTAATTATGTATGTACGATGGGACCCATCTATTATAAATATGGCCATAGGTGTGGGTTCGAGTAGTATAACATGAAAGAAAAAAAAAAAAAAAACCTTCTTAAAGTTTTTTGTCAATATTCTCAACCTAAAGTTTAAAATTTTCAGTTTATTGTTTATGTCATCTTATTCCAAAATTTAACAATAATACTTCTTAATTTAGTTTTAGATTACTTATATATTTATTGATTTGATTTATTTATTTTTTAATTAATTTTTTTTTAAATTATTTAGCTTATTTGTTGAAATTTTAAAATGTGCCTTAAAATAATTATTAAATTAAATTGGTTTGATTCGGAGTATAATTCTAATTTAATATTCAAATTATTAAAAATAATGAATCTTATTTATCTTATAATATAACATAACTCAATTAATAAATTATTGAAAACATAATTTGATTTAAATTTTAAATTAAATTTTAATTTTTAATTTTAAACTTTTAAAAATTAATAATTTAAATAAATATTGTTATTAAACTAATTGAATTCATAAGCTTTATAATTTATTTCATAAAATTGTTGGAATATAATTTGATTGATTTAAATCAATTTCACAAAAAGTTAAATTCAAATATGAATTAATTCCTTAATTGTAAGAATACTTGTTTATATAAATTTATAAAATTTTCATTTAATATTAGAATAATCAGAAATTTTATTTTTTAAATTTAGATTATAATTTAAATAAATTTTAAATATTAGAATTTAATGAATAAAAATAAAATTAATAATTTTATAGGTTAATATGAAAAATATGATTTAATTGAAATTTTTGATTTAATTAAAGTTAGAATTTAAAAATTTTTTTCTTATACATTATCAAAATTTAGAAAATTCTAAATTTAATAATAATATATTTTTTAAAAATGTATTTAAGAAATTAATTATTAAAGTTTCAACAAAATTATATTTAAAATTATTAATTAAAATAAAAATTTATATTTTAAGAATAAAATCAAGTAATTATTGATTTTTATAGTAAATTGGAAATATTATTTTAAAATTAGCAAAAGCATAAGAATAAATCCATGGTAGCTTTATGTTGATATTTAGAATTTTTTATTGTAAATCGATGATTCGTCTTACATCCATATCTAATATTTACTGAGTATCGAGATTAATATATTGAGTGTAATGTAAACAAGTAGGGCGATTGTGTCATTTGGGTGGAAGACTATAAAGCTATCAAGTAAGGCGATTATGTCTATTGGTTGGAAAACTCTAAAGCCAGCAAGTAAGGCAATTGTGTCGCTTGGGTGAAAGACCCTATAATCCATTGGATCCTTTAAGGTTTCATTTGTGCATAGCGTATATGTACAATTGTGTGCACGGACATACGTTAAAGGTACATGAGCAGTAGTCTAACTAGCTAATTGTAAGACCCGTATCCTAGTTCGTACTGTTCCGATGAATCCTGCGATCATTTCCGTCAAAGTCCGGCAATCCGTGACTGATAATCGACGTTGCGCATGACCGTAAGTCGTATCCTTTATATCCGAGTCGGTTTAATCCGAGACCTGTACCATTGCGACCGCGCCGTCGCCGCGATTCCAACGCCGCGTCTCATGCGCCAATCCGACGCTTAGATCATAAGATGTTGACCATACATTATAATAACCATGGACCGCACATTGCGAGACCCACCCATCCCATGTGGCACAAATCCCTAGGTAATTATGAGAGTGATGGATGACATCACTCTAGCTATAGCCACCCTAGCCTAGCTATAGCCACCCTAGTCTAAGCTATAGCCACCCTACCCCCTAGCCTTCTTACAAGCACTTATGGCTAGCCACCCTACCCCTAGCCCTTTTACAACCATTTATTGCAAGCCATCTTCTCTTACAAATAATCATGGCCTACCTAAGCTACTCTCTCTCTCTCTTTACTACACTCTCTCTCCCTCATTTCTCATTCCCAAGCAAGAGAAGAGGCTCTCGTCCAAGCCTTCCCATGGAGAGAAAGAGTGATTTTGGTAGCCCACCTTTCCCATTCCAAAACCCATCATCCTATCCATTCATTTCCCATCTCTACCATCAAAGAGGAGCACAAGGAGATAGGCATTCCAACGGACCAAAGAGATCAACCGGTGGGTGCTTATTAGGCTAGATTTTTCATGTTTTTATGGTGGACCAAGTGAGGCCTACCAATCAATGGTATAGATCTCACTTGGGACCTTAAGATGTGGCCGATGGCCTACCTTGATCTTCATGATCATTCCGTGATGGGCCCATTTTCCATGGACCCCATCATGATGTTTATTTTCTAGTTTGTAATGGGTCATCTAGACCTTTCATTTTGGTGGAGAAGGGATCTCCACCGTTGATCCTTGATTTGGTGGGCCCACATGCAATGGGACCCACTCGATGTATGATTGCTTGTAAGAGAGGGCTCATAGTGGCGGAGCCCTCCATCATGAGTGTCCCATTTCTCTCTGTCTCTATCTCTCTTTCTCCCTCTCCTTTATTTATTTATTTATTTACCTTTGTGTATGATGAGGTGGCCATGTGACCCACTTGGATGGGCCCCACCTTAATGTATGTTTTATCCTTACCATTCATCCATTTGGTGGCCTACAGGAGCAAGGCCCACCTTGTGCATACACTATGCATAGGCCGTCCATGTCCAGGGACGTCTCTGGACTGAAATAAAAACATAAATATGAGCTTGTTTCACAGCTTATTGGGTGGGTCACTCTTACAGGCCTCACCTGATGTATATATTCGATCCATGCCGTCCATCCTCTTCCCCAACTCGTTTAGGCGTTGAGCCAAAAGATGAGACTGGTCCGAAAAACGGGTGGCCCTACCTTAGCAAAGACCAATTTCTACCGTTTAAAAGTACTTTAACTTTCTAGACGCCAAAACATACCCAATATTGGGCTTGATGGCCTTGTTATGAGCCATGGGGACCAATGGCTGAAGCTGATTTCACTAATGGGGGCCCCACACATGAAAAACTACAAAAAAAAAAAAAAGATTTCAAAATAAAATAAAATAAACCAACTGCAGCAGCCGCTGACACTGCTGCTGTCAGAGACGCAGGCAACGCCAGCGCTACGCTGGCGAGCGGACGGGCAGGCCACGGCCTCCTACCGTGGCCCCCACTGTGATGTGTATGTGATATCCACTCCGTCCATTTGGTGGGCCACCTCCTGAGGTGGGCCCCCTTTAATTTCAGATATATCCAAGACTCAGGTGACCCACATCATTGGAAACAGTGTGAATTGGTTGGCTGCCATTGAAACCCATTTTTTGGGTCCACAGCAGTTTCGGATCAAGCTGAAATTTGTTTTTCCCCTTCTTCCAGGCCCGTGCGACCTTATGAACGGATTGGATGGAAGATAAACATTAGGGTGGGCCCCACATGGGACCCGCAATGATGTACGTGTCTTTTACCACCGTCCGCCTGGACGGTGGTACCCACTGTGATGTATTTGTTTTACCCCACCGTCCCTGGACGGTGGGCGTGCACGTGTGTGGGCATGCACGTGTTGTATGCGTGTGTGGTGTGCACGTGTGTGTGCATGCGTGTGTGAGTGTGCACGTGTGTGTGGATATATATGTGTGGTATATATATAATATATATATATTATAATTTATATATTATACTAATTATTAATATACATGGGGGTGGGCCTTCATGTGGGCCCACACTATGATGCATGTGTTGCGTCCAAACAGTCCACCATAAGGAAAGCCTGTCTTAAGTCTTGAGGCTAAAAATGAGGCAGATCTATAATTCAAGTGGACCCCACCTTGGTGTAATATAAGGCTCAAGTGATCAGCCCACTATGTCCTGCGTATGACCCATTGTTGAGGCCCACATTTGATATATTTGTGGCCTGTTATTGAGGCCCACCTTGTTGTATATATGGCCCATGTGTTTAGGCCCATTCAATGTATCTGTGGCCATGTTTCGAGGCCCATTGTGATGTTTTCAAAGGCCCATGGGATATGGCCCATTGCAATGCACCTGAGGCCCATTAATGTGGCTCACTTAATTTATAAAAGGCCCATATGAGGTGGCCCATTTGATGTATCTAAGGCCCATGGGTCGAGGCCCAACGGGTTGTTCTTAGGGTCCATTGCAATGTGTGATTCCCCATGGTGTGTGTAATAATGTTTGATGACAGGTCATGCCTTGGGAGCAATGTTGGTTTGACGTCCATGTTGTAAGAATAATGTTGGTTAAATGTCCGCATTATAACTCCCTTAGGGCTCATTAGTAGGCCCATACTTGTTGATAGTCCACCACTTATAACATGCTTAGTGCACTTCCATGATTCATACGCACGCATCATATGTATGCTTGATATGAAAAATGTTTGATCATAGCATAAGCCGTTGGGCTGAGACATTTACGGGACTCCTTATGAGACGGAGTGCCCCACATGATCGCGTGGTACGCGTGAGATTGCTGCATGATTATACGGTGTGACTCATGCATCTCGCATATGTGTGACTTGATCACTACACACCCTAGCGACATCAGGGTCATGGCCTCCACAGGCACATCGTGGATGGTCGTATCGGATACCGAAAATACTTTGTTCTAGCATTATGGGCACTTAGGATGTCCTTGGGTGAAAGTCCCAGAACCTTTTTGGTACCAGGAGATGCTCCATCCTCCACGTCTAGACCGAGTGGATACACGAGCGCTCGAGTGCCGAATACCAGTAGGCCGCGTCTCCCACTGTGTCGTGGTCAGTTGGAAGGGGGTGTGGCCTTATCCACCTGAGTGAGGGGGCTATAAGCTAGGCTGAGTTTGACCAGCTCGCAAATGTGTCCGCTATCAACGAGCCAAGTAGGTATTGGCAGACTACTGGTCAGGCGGATAGTGTGGTCTCTTCCACTTGCTTGACTGTGCAACTAGGGAGGAGGCAGTCAGTGTGAGGTGTATTAGACCCCGGTGATATCCAGAGAGGAACTGTACTGATATGTGTACATGATAAGGACTGACATGCTTGTATTGCATCTCGCATATGACACTCGGCTACGTAGGCCTTGCATTGCGTCGGTATGGCCGATAACATTCATGTTTCGCATCGCATGGCCTTGGTATGGCCGATATCATTCATGCCTTACATTACATAGCTCTGGTACAACTGATAGCATTCATGGACTTACCGCATATTTCCACATTACTCTGATATTGTACACTTGGCGTTTGCCTTGTACACACACTTACACCACCCTCTAAGCTTTTGTAAGCTTATGCACGACCGTTGCGTACAGTTAGCGTTGGACAGCAGTAGCGCTGAGGTAGGAGCGCGTATCAGATCTCTTTTTGGAGCTTTTTGATCACCCTGTATTTCCCTTTCTGCATTGTACTTAAAAGTTTTTTTATATAGTGGGTATGTGGTGATGTTGTTTTTGTGACTTGGTTATGCTTGTGTTATGCTCCATTACAAAAAAAATTCATACTGAAAATCCTCCTTGTAGGATCCCAGGATCGGAATCTGGCATATGGGCGCTGGGAGCCGAGAATGGGGTACTATGGAGGCTGTCGGCACCGGATTCGGTGATCGGGAATTTTGTGAGCCTGTTTTTCGAGTTTGGGGCGTGACACTGTTCTAAGGTCGGTACGAAATGGGTGTTTCCTAACTATAAATAAGGGTCCTTAGGGCTATTCTAAAGCATGCAAAGGCTTTCTAAAAGTTTTCCAAGGGTTTTAGGGTTTCTAAAGGGTGTAGCAAGGGTGAGATTCGAGGTTGTTCGAATCGAGTAAGACCTTTCTCTTTGTAATTTCTATTTTCATAGTGGAATTCTATCATTTTGTGGCATGGTTTTTTTCCCACAAAGGTTTTTCCAAGTAAATCATTGTGTTCTCTTGTGATTGCTTAATGTCATTGGATTGCTATCCTAGATCTAGATCTGTGTGATTCCGCAACGCAAGTCCCCAACAATATATGCGAGCAAACTTCAAAGATAGGTTCTTTAGCAACTAAAAGCTAAAAGCAACACATTCTATTCTACTAAAGAAAACTAAAGTCCTAAGAAAGCAAGGGAAAATTATCTCCGTCAAACCAGAAGGTCCATCCTGGCGCACAGGATCTTCTAGAGGTATGAACATATCCTCTGAAGCAAATTTGTCAACAAACGATTTCAATCTCTATCCATTTACCTTAAACACATTACCATTTTTAGGACTCACAACTTCCACGGTCCCGTAAGGATAAAATTCACTATGAAATGATCGGTCCATCTAGATCGCAAATTTTTAGGAAAGAGATGGAGATGAGAATTATACAGGATGACTTTCTTATTCATCGCAATCATTTTTTAAAAATATTTTTGTCGTGGAATACCTTCATTCTCTCTTTATATATTCTTACATTATCATATGCATCTTTCCCGATTTCTTCTAACTCCATAAGCTGGAGTTTGCGCAGCGTGCTCGCTTTGTCAATGTCAAAACTAAACTTCTTTATGGCCTAGTATACCTTATGTTCTATTTCCACTGGTAAATGGTAAGCTTTTCCAAAGATAAGTCTATAGGGAGATTCCAATAAGGGTTTTAAACATAGTTCTATTAGTCCAGAATGCGTCGGTTAGTATCAAAGATCAATCCTTACGTTCTGCGTTCACAGTTTTCTATCAAATCTATTTGATCTCCCTATTAGAAACTTCAACTTGACCACTTGCCTATGGATGATAGTGTGTAGCCACTTGACCATCATTGCTTATTATAGATTTCGATGTTCCAAATCTCGAAAAAATATTTACTTTTAAGAACCATAGAACTGTTTTGTGGTCATTAGTTCTACAGAGATGTGAACCATCATTGCTTATTATAGATTTCGATGTTCCAAATCTCGAAAAAATATTTACTTTTAAGAACCATAGAACTATTTTGTGGTCATTAGTTCTATAGAGAATCACCTCCACTCGTTTGAAAACATAATCCTCAACTAGGAGAATATAAATATGTCCAAAAAAATGGGGTAAAAAGTCCCATAAAATCAATACCCTAATAATAAAAAATTTCTATAATTAGAATTGGATTTTCAAGCATCATGTTTTTTCGGGACATTCTTCCCATTTTCTGACATTGCTCACATGCTTTGTAAAACTCATGTATATCCTTAAACATAGTTGGCCAATAAAAACTATATTAAAAAAATTTAGCGGTGTTTTCTTTACCGAAAAATGACATCCACAAGATTGCAAGTAATAAAATGAGATAGCATTAGATTGTTCATTATTTGGAACACATCTCCTAATGATTTGGTCTTGGCAATATTTAAACAAATAAGGGTCATCTCAGAAAAATATACGTACATCAGCCAAAAATCTCTTCTTATCTTGTGACATCCAATGAATTGGCAATTTCCCTGTCACAAAATAATTAGCTATATCAGCATACTAAGGTAGTTGAGAAATAGAAAACAACTATTCATCTCAGAAAGTGTCTTTGATTGACGAAATTTCAATGGAATCCGAAAGAACAAGTTGAGACAAATGATTTGCCACTACATTCTCTACTATTTTCTTATCGTGTATTTCTAAGTCGAACTCTTATAGTAAGAGGATCTATCTCAAAAATGAGGCTTAGTATCATTCTTTGAGAGAAGATAATTGAGCGTCGCATGGTTAGTGAAAATTATGATTTTGGATCCAATCAAGTAGGCCATGAATTTGTCAAGAGCAAAGACTACAGAAAAGAGTTCATTTTTCATGGAGTAATTTATCTGGGCACCATTCAGTGTTCTACCTTGTATTAGATAACACATGGCTTTTTGTCTTTCTTTTGGCCTAACACAACCCCAACAACATAGTCGATAGCATTACACATTATTTCAAAAGGAACGCTCCAATTGGGTGGTTGCATGATTGGTGCGGTTGTCAACATACCCTTTAGCTTTGTAAAAGTCTATTGGCATGAGTCAGTTCACTCAAATGGAACATCCTTTTAAAGGAGGTTACTCAATGGTCTAAAAATTTGACTGAAATCCTTAATGAACCTCCTATAAAATTTCGCATGACCGAGAAAATAACAAATGTCTCGCATGCTATTAGAAGCCGGGAAATTAGCAATCAAGTCTATTTTGGCCTTGTCCACTTCAATTCCATTGAAGGAGATCACATGTCCAAGGATAATTCCTTTTTGAACCATTAAGTGGCACTTCTACCAATTCAAAACAAGGTTCTTCTCTTCACACTTGTCAAAACTAATTTCAAGTGCTCACGGCACTTATCAAATGTACTACAAAAAATGGAGTCATCCATGAACACTTTCAAAAAATGCTCAACCATATTTAAAAAATAATAATAATAAGCATGCATCTCTGGAATGTTGTAGGAGCATTATATAACCCGAATGGCATCTTTCAGTAAGCAAAGGTTCCAAAGGGGCATGTAAATATGGTCTTCTCCTGATCTTCAGAGATATCTTAATCAAATTGTAGCTCGAGTACCCGTCTAAGAAGCAATAGTAAGAATGATCGGCCGACCTTTCCAAATTTTGATCAATAAAAGGTAAGGGAAAGTAGTCTTTCCTTGTGACGGTATTCAACTTCCTATAGTCAATGCACATTTTCCAACCAAGGGTAACTCTAGTTGCATGAGTTCAATGTTGTCATTGGCTACGATGGTAATTCTGGACTTCTTGGACACCACCTGAGTTGGACTCACCCACTGACTATTGAATATAGGGTACATGATACCCACATCCAATAGTTTCAACACCTCCATCTTAACCACATCTCTCATATTTGGATTTAATCGGCATTGTGATTGCCTCGATGTTTTGGCATTTTCATCTAGGTGTATTCAGTAAGTGAACAATGGATTTATTCCCTTGAGATTCGTAATAGTCCATCGTATGGCACTCTTGTGATTCTTAAGAGTAGTAATTAGCTTGCTCTCTTGCTCATCATCCAAGTGGAAAGAAATCACCACAGGATATGTGTCTCCTTGACCTAAATAAGCGTATTTTAGCTCAGAAAGCAATGGTTTTATGTCAAGTTCCAGTGCCTTGATGCTAGACGATAGAGCCTTTGAATCCATGAGGGACAATTTTTCAAAGCATGGTCTCCACTCGTTAGTTTCAAGAACCAGCTCAGAATATAACAAAGTGCTCATTATATCCAATATCATGTGATCATTGAAATCCATAAAGTGAGCAAGACAGACTTCTAAAGGGTCGAAGATTATAGTCAAATATCAACTCATCCTCCACAAGTGTGTCGATCATGTTTACCTCATGAATCTCATCCGCATCCTCTGGTTGTTTGCACATTGAACACATTCACCTCCAATGTTATGTTCTCAAAGGACAGTTCATTACACCATTCTAGCAATTAATTATTGCATTTGAAGTGGCCAAGAATGGCCGTCCTAAAATGACCGGAATTTGAGTGTTGGTGTTTATAACCGGTTGTATGTCTAAGACAATAAAGTCTACCAGGTAGTAGAACTTACGAACTTGGAATAACACATCCTCAACTATCCCCCTCGGTATTCAAATAAATTAATCAACAAGTTATAAGGTCGTCTTGGTGGGTTTTAATTCACCAAGCCTTAATTGTTTGTACACTAAGGAATGAGGTTAACACTTGCCCTCAAGTTTAGCAAGGCATGTTCAATGCGAAATTTTCCTATGATACATGAGATTGTAGGGCTACCCAAGTCTTTATATTTGGGGGAGTGTTTTGTTTGATAATCGCACTCACTTGTTCCACTAAAAAGAGTTTCTTTTACACATTTAATTTTCGTTTAACCATGCAAAGGTCCTTAAGGAATTTGGCATAGTATTGAATCTTTTTAATCGCATTCAACAAGGGAATGTTAATTTTGACTTGATGGAAGACTCTAAGATGTCCTGATTCTCAAATGGGTGTTTTGCGGAGTGACGGGCTTGTACTCATGCATTGGCTCTTTGTCATGTGGAGTAGGAATAGGTCTATCATAATCCTGAGATTTATCCGAATCCTTTGGCATGTTAGCCTTCATCAGGATAGTCTTATCAATTTTCTTTCCACATCTAAGAGTGGTGATGAACTTAGCTTGTTCTACATGTGTGTTAGGAGGATTTGAATCTCTCACTTCATATTGTCCTTTTGGGTTAAGCTGAGGTTGGGCTAGAAAGGTCCATTTTTTTCCTAATAGTCAAGTGTGATTCAATCTTCAAAACTGACGTTTTAAAATCATTTATGGCCTGCATTATGTTTTGGTTGAATTACATTTGCCCTTACATAAATGCTTGCAATGTGTTTTAAAGGGTCGTCTTTTGCGGTTGCACTTGTGGTGCACTTTAAGGTGCAAGGGGAGGACCTTGGGAAGGTGTGCTTGCATTAGTGGTTCTGCCGTTTTTTCCAACTGAAGTTGGGATGATTTCTCTAGTTAAAATTATACATGTTAGAATTCGACGCACTGAATGGGCATTGGTAAGCATTTATGGCATTTACTTGAGCTTGTAACACATCTTGAAAAGTTGAAATCATGGGACAATCCT
Organism: Magnolia officinalis; assembly: GCA_021015155.1. Taxonomy (NCBI): domain Eukaryota; kingdom Viridiplantae; phylum Streptophyta; class Magnoliopsida; order Magnoliales; family Magnoliaceae; genus Magnolia; species Magnolia officinalis. Next base: position 84,091 of record JAJHSJ010000487.1, read on the forward strand.
TTGTAAGGCGTGAATCACTCTCGCATATGCCACAAACACTCTCAACAACCGCATTGTTGGGTTGAGTCGCTTCCACCTTCATTTGTTCCATGGCCTCAACCTTTCAAGTGAGACTCACATTCTTAGCATTCACATTGTTCTCCTCTTTGAGGATGTATATTTTTCCTTTCTCTTTAGGAGTAGACTTGAAATTACCTGACTTGTTGGTGGTGTCTCATGATTATACATTTTCAGCCAACCTATCAAAGTAATCCCATGCCTCTTTTGGGTCTTTAGTCATGAACTCACAATTGCACACCATTTCAACAAATTGACGCATGTTTAAGTTCAGTCCATCGTAGAAGAAACTAATTACTCATCAATTTCATAACAGTGGTGTGTACATGTGAATAAAAGTTCCTTTAATATCTCCCAACATTAAAAGAATGTTTTGTCTTCCTTTGGGAGAAATTCATGATGGCACACCTTAAGATGTTGGTTTTATAAAGCAGGAAAAAAATTAAGATTTGCTTAAATATTTTAAAAGTATGGGTTTATCCAAGAATAACATCGTAGGCAGTTATATGGGAAAATTACTTTTACTTTTACCATTCATTTAATAGCCATTAATTGGTTGGCATCAGTGAAGATTTTAGAGACTGGATGCTAATTGTGAATTGACACTACCCGCAGTGAGGTGGCTACTAGACGGTGCTCCGTGGGACCCACCGTGATGTATATGTTTTATCCGCGCCATCCATCTATTTTTCCATATCATTTCAGGCATGAGACCAAAAATGGAGCAGATCCAAATCAATTATCACTATTTTTTTTCTTTTGTGGTGTGGTCCACATGAGATTTGGATCTACTTTATTTTTGGGATCATGCCCTAAAATAATCTAGAAAAATAAATGAACGGCCTGGATAAATGACATACATCATAGTGGGGCCAAAGAGTACTGTGCAGTAGCTACCGGCTATTGACAACGTCAGCAGGAAATACGCGTCCTTAGATGCCCCTCTTTAACGTAATAGGACGTACAATTTTGTATGATCTGGATAGTTGTCTATCGATGCCATGTGATCATGAACCAGTACTCAACTGTATGGTAGTCAACCGTATGGTGAGCTTTAGAGGTGGGCAGGATCCAACCCGACTCGTTAGATCCAACTTGACCAAACTGGTCGGATCTGGTCCGACCCGAACCGAAAGCCAGGGTCGGGTCGGATCGAGTAGACCCACTTGGATCCGACGCCAAACCGAGTCGAGTTCGGGTCATGTAGCAACTCAATCTGATCCGATCTGAAATCTAATCCAATCGGATCTGGACCGAAATTGGGTAGTATAAAGTCAAATTTTACTCTCTTTTTTACATTTACCTTTCTTCTACCCGAACCCTAACCCTACCCGAGCCGGCACCGCCAGATGAACTTATGTAACACCGTAGCCCGAGCCGACGCCGCCAAATGAACCTATGCGGCGTCGCAGCCCGAGCCGACTTCCTCTCCTTCCCTCCTTTCTCTCCTCCTTTCTCTCCCGATTTCCCTCATCTCCTTCTTTCTCTCATCCTTTCTCTCCGATTTCCCTTATGTTTCCTTCCTAGTACCAAAGTATCCGGCTCCGCTTGACTCAGCCTAGTCCGAATCGACCGAACAGACTCAACTCGATTTGACTCGGTTTCCCTGACCGAGTCGGACTCGGTTCATGTCAGGCCAGCAAAGAATCGATTCGGATCGAGTCAGCCCTGCTGGACTCGGCCCTAAATCGGATCGAGTTCCAATCAGGTACTTGCAAAAACCTGATGGAGTCGAGTTGGACCTAATCCGGTTCGACTCGACTGGATGCCCACCTCTAGTAAGCTCTCCGCAAAGGCTTTTGTAGGCCCATCATGATGTGTGGGTGGCATCTAAACCTTGAATCAAGCATGTCTCACCAGGTTTTTAAGAAGAAGAAAAAAGGCGCGAAATATCAATGCGATCCAAAACTTAGGCAGGCTACATCATAGAAAACAATATAAATACATCTCCGGACCTCCAATTCAAGTGGTGTGGCCCACCTGAGTTTTCGATTGGCCTGATTTCTTAAGTATCCCTTCACCTCTTATGAGGTGCACCTAATGAACGGATTGGATGGCATATGAAGGCATCTTCCATACACGAGCTCGCTGCGCACGTACATAAGATAAGCTCGCATCCAACCAGTTGCACCACTAATCTTCCATCTACTTATGTGTGCATCATGCAATTTTGGCACCACCATGACGATCCACTTTATCAAAATTACATTAATCCACTCATTAAGTGGTCCTGATCTACATTTTTATACTATTATTAGTAGCCGCCAATTGTTTTCTAAGATGAAGGCCAATGAATCAAGTTGATTTTAAGTACTAGATGATCCTCCCTCTCATGGTGGGTCCAACCTATTTGGGATGGATGTTGCATGCACATGAAAATACAGTTTGGTAGTAACTTATGGTAAAGCCGGTTGGGCGTGAACACCTATGCATGAATGTGGAGAAATATTACCGTCTCCACCATCACGGGAGGTCAACACCGTCCCAAAAGCTTTAAGGGCTTTATTTGAATTGAGGGCAAACTCAGAGGAGCATTTAATTTACTTCATTTATTTGTTATTGTCTTTTCCACCTCAATAAGAAACTTAAATCTTTTATTTTTATAAAGTTAAATGGTGGTAAAAAAGTTCCCTTCTTATATGACATTTTAAATTATAAAAATCAAGGAAAAAGAGATGTCCTCGGCCGAACAGCCGTCCAAGCACTTCCAAATACATAGTCAATACATTTTCAGGACTTTTACTTTTGTCACAGTTTTTCTTTTCCTTGTATTTCCTAGTTTACCGCTAATCCAAATGGACCCTAAATGGATGGCCAATCATCAATTTGAACCGTCCAATCATTCCCTCGAATAGAAGCAAGCCATGGTATAAAAATAAAAAATCACACCAAATAGATGATCCTAAAAATGTGCTGTTGCATGGAAAATGGACGAGATTGAGTGGAAAATAAAGTAGGCCCAATCATTATCTCGAAACATCATTTGATGTATCCATTTTCGTTGTGTTTATTATTTCTCCAAGTAACACATTTATTTGGTTATTCTAACCATTTTATTTATGGCTTATCAAAATGACTGACCACGGCAAATTTGATAAATTGGCCACATTCAAAGGTTTAGGATATTTGATTTTATTTTTGCACCATGGCTTGGTCCCAATGGTACTACAGAGTGAAACGTCCTGTATGATGATAGGGGATCTATGTCATGTTTTGATATAGGGGATCCATGCCAAAAACATGTCACATCCAAGTAGAGCATAATCAAACCATCTAACTCAAAGGGCCCACTAATGGCCAATGCCCAAGAAACAATTTAATGATAAAAGGCCAATTGCAAATTCAATTATAAATGTTCTATTCACTGTACACCTCTTTCCAGGCTGCAGGAAAAATTGTTGGCAATTTTTGGGAGTGATGCTAAGCCCTATAACTAAAAATCATGAAAATTAAACCTCTATTTAAATAAATAAATGAAAATCAAATACATAGCAAAAGAGCTTCAGTTTGCACCTTTTGGAAAATTTTCTTCCAGTGTATCCACTTCAGTGGAGCATCCAGGCCATGAAAATGGCGGATCTTACCATGAAGATCAACTGGAAGAAAAATCGGATCAATCCACTCATACATCCTGCTCTGTAGATTTTGATTGTGTAACCTCCCTGATGAATTGACCATACTGGTTTTTGCCTAGTTTGATCTTTGTGACACGTCCCACCATTTGCATGGGCTAAGGATCATACAAGCGACACATTGTTGGGGAAGAAAGTCATGTATGCTAAAGTTACCATACATCATTGTATGTGAACATTTCCCACCAGAGATTTTCTTCACATGAAACTGCCATTGAGCTAAAAATACAGCCTGAAATCATGAACTTCTGAAGTCTTACAAAGTATAAAAGAAGATAAGTGCACAAAATACTGATGAAGATCTTGTTTCCAGTTTAATACAATACCCCACATGCTTGCATTTACAGATGGTCTTCAAAACAAATGAAGAGATGAAAACAGAAGGTATTTTCTCCACGATTATTAACTCAATATGGTTGAATGGGGTTCCAGAAATAAAGGGGGGAAAAAAACAAAAATAAAAGAAAATAACAAAACTTAAATTTACAGATTTGCTGCGGTTGTTTATTAGATTATCGCAATCCTTTATCGTATGTGCAAGGCAATTGAAGAAAAATAAAATAAAATTGTTTTGCGACTCCAAAATATAATTTAGGTCAAATTCTGCTCAGGCATGACTCTGCTGGAAGGGCGACGGAATGGCCATCATCGGTCCGAATGAGCGGCTGTCGAGTATGTTATTAGGTTGCAGAGTAGCAATGGTAAATCCAGCAGACTGGGGGGCCGCAATTGGTGGCCGTGAGACTTGACTGCAAAATAGTAAAGGAATCAGTGATGATTTGTATTTTAGTCAAAAAGGCTGCCATTGTTATATTATCACAACATTGGATTTTAGGTATGCTAGTGTGGACGATAATCATGCACAAGTTTGAAGTTGGGGGTGGTGGACTTGTACAAGATCCAGATCCTGCTTACCTCGCAGCCCAAAATTCAGGCCAATAGGAATTTCTAGGATCAGAACAGGGCACAAAATGTAGTGGTTGATTTTTTCCCAACAAATCAATGAGGGTTGTCCAGCCAGCCTTATTTATTGGACTTTACACAATCACAGAGCGGCCTGCAACTCAAAATGGCCTCGATCTTCAATACATCTGCCATGACTCCCAATGGAAACTCATGTGCATCTTAGCATTCCGCGATGCAATTATCCAGTAGTAGAAATATGGAAAGAATATATAATAACTGAACGGTTTGGGAATTGGAGATTCTCACCTATCCACCATATACGATGATGAGAAGGAAGACTTAACTGGAACATCATTTCCTCTGGGATTGGGAGATAATAGGGGCCAAAAAACTGTGATACAAAACATTTCGTGACATTTTGCAGCAGTATAACCATATCTACACAAATACACATAAGATCTGCATGCACAAAGAGGGTGCATCTAGTGTGACAAATATCGCCAAGATTTTGAAAATCCCACGATAATATCGCAAAAATAATAATTAATACACTAAAAGATATTATCGCAACATTATCAAAATATTGGCAGATTTTAAAATAGCAATATTATGGCAAAAAATAGTAAAAACATTATAAGGAATTATTATAAAAACATTATTTAAATTTTAATTTATTTGTTAGTAATTTTAAATAGATTTATTTTCAGTGAGTTTTTCGAACAATATTCTGAGAAAAACCTCTAAATTTTGAAAATCACCTAAGAAATTGCCGTAAACAAGATTTCTGTCACTATGGGTGCATCAGTATGCATCGTTTTACTGGAAAAAAGCATTGTTAATACCAAAAGCATGAGATATCGGTTCCCAAAAACCAAGGTCATTGGCAGCTTTTCAATCTCCTACAACATCATCATAGCCTTTCTCCAGCCAGTGTCGTCAAAATCCTATATATGATTTACGATATACGACTTTAGTCAAATCTTAAGCAAAATGATTTGAATCCCAACCTTGAATCTCTTTTTGTATGAACACTACGATTATATGATTTGAATCCTACGATATACGATTCAAATTATACTTGTTCTCTTTTATTTTAAGCTTCACTTGGCTTTCATTTCATGTTTTTAAATTGGTGGGTGCTTTAAGAATTGATTTTAGTCAAATCTTAAGCAAAACGATTTGAATCCCAACCTTGAATCCCTTTTTGTATGAATCCTACAATTAAATGATTTGAATCCTACAATTTATGATTCGAATCCCGATTTACGATTCAAATTATATTTGTTCTCTTTTATTTTAAGCTTTACTTGGCTTTCATTTTATGTTTTTAAATTGGTGGGTGCTTTAAGAATCATTTAGAGAAGGTAAATTATTTTATTTCTTCTTTGTAAGAGATTAAATGAGATGTATTCTCTTCAACGTTAAATCATGTAGCTTTTTTTTGTGATTTCGTACTTCTTAACTAGTCGAAACTCCAAATTGATGTATGACTTGCCTGTAATATTATTATGAATGGTTACGATCATGATGACTTATGTGCGTTATGGAAAGATATTTCAAAATCAAAATATCTTTTTTCATTGGTCTACAATATCAAAGGCTACTTTTCCACTGTGATTCTACATTTTAGAAAGGTAACAAGAACATAAATTATTAATGGACCCTTGTATTTTTTTTTGAAGGAAAATCTCTTTAAAGATAAAAATAAAGAAATAAGATTCCTTTCACACTATCATGACACGGTATTACTTGGTGCACATTGATGGCAAGAGGAAGATTGACGAGTTTTTTAAAAAAAATTAAAAATAAATAAATAAATAAAACTCTGATTTATTTATATTTTTCAAATTTTTAAGAAAAAAAATATTACGATTTACGATACGATTTGCAATTTGATACAATTTGACCCCTAGTATGATTTGCAATACGATGATGATTTTGACAACAATGCTCCCAGTAAATTGGGGTTGGCTTTAGAGATTGCAGATTGGCAGAAGATCTATGGTCAGCTTCCCAGAAGATGACCTTCCTCTTTAACCCAACCTCCTGGAACCGACCATGGCACAGGCACATCGACCTCTTGCAATGAAATACCAACGAATGGACAAGATGAGAGTTACCTCTTTCCCTTGGATGGTCCTGAAACCCGGAGCAGAACAGTATTTCCTGTTACACATGATAGCAAAATGTCAAAATGGGCAATTACTAGTCACTTGCATCCACAAACACGCACGCACGCACACACCCATCCACACACGCATGCACCCACCCACACACACACCCCTCCACCCACGCACGCACGCCCACACACGCACCCCACCCCCATGGCCCCACCCACCCACCCACCCACCAACACACACATGCACGCGCATGCACACCCACCCACACACGTCTTACTAGGGCTGTCAATGGGCGGGGCCCACCCAAGCAAAATCAAAATTTTCAATAGGCCTGGCCTGCAGCCCAGACCGAATAGTTCAAAATCTGGGCTGAAGCCAACCCCTAGCCCAGCCCATTGACAGCCCTATGTAGCGCACACATGTTTGTACAATGTATAAACATTGTAAACACTGCCCATGTAACATGCCTATATTACTACATGCCGGATGCCCATACAAGCTACACCCAACTAGTAACTCACCTCTCGCGCATTTTGGGAGACTTGATGGACCACCTCTGAAGGAAAAGAAACTTTATCAGAGAGCTCAAATTTGCCAAGGGCATCCAGATAAGATCAAAAACAGATTCCTCAAAAAGATGCCAGTACAGTTCGTGCTAGGACAAATTGATGGGCCAATTTGTGGCACCAATGCATGACCTACAGGCCACTCATCAAGTGGTAGAAAGTGAGCAAGCCCTGGCAGGCCTGTCTGCTCACATGGGTCAAAAGCATAACCCAATATAAATTTAAATTTTCAAAGTAACACACTTTTTTCTTGAACACTGAAAATAACTATGAAAGTCTGCATATTCTGGTTTTCTTAACTATGAAACACTTGGGTGAAACTGCATTATTACCTAAGTTTGAAACACTGGGTTTCACTGCCAGAGTTAAGCCAAGAAAGCAGTCATCTGATTCGGTGCCAAAATCCCAGAGATTCAACTCAAGCTTTGGCTTTGATCCTGCTGCAGTCAGGAAATCACATGATGAGCTGAATAGAATATCTGATGCATTTTGAAAACAGTGGTTCATGCACTTGAGGTGCAAAATTCAAGAAACATAGATGTTGATCATGCCTGTTGACTCACCAGTATGATTTGGCATGGTTCGCTGGAAAGGATCCTGAAGTGGACAAGAAATCCATGATCCCACCTGTTCAAGGGGTGAACATTAGAGAGAAATCTCCATCAAGCAAAGCTTAAGAGTAAAATGGGGAAAAAATATATTACATGGAAGAAGGGATGTTGTAGTGCTTGTTCTGCAGTTGGCCTCCTTTGTGGGTCCCAGGAGCACAGTTGCTATAAGAAGTTCCATCCCATGGGCATTAACATATGAAAAGAATCCATGTAACCACTCAAAAATCACCACAACTGACACTAATTTTTTAAAAAAAGGATACAGATGAATCAGCAAGACCTACCGCAATCAAATCAATTGCTTCTAAGCTGGCATTTGGAATGATATCAGAAAGATTGGCTGGCATGACCTGTAAGTTTGAAAAAAAAAAAAAAAAAGGTATAATGAAGGATGGATCAATGAAGAGAACCCATTTAATGATGACAGGAAAATAACAGCTTACCTCTGAAAACCTAAAATTGAGTAAGCGTGAAAGGTTCATCCCTTCAGGCCATGTAGTATAATCAGGCGTACCAAGGACACAACATATTTTGTATATTTGATCTGTTTCACTGCATGGAAAAAGAAAACAGTCACAAAAGCTGAATACTTGCAAAGGGAAGCCAATATGATATCATGAACTTTCTGCCAGCGATTAAGGATTTTGGGCCCAGGGAGATGGAATCTTACCTTTCTCCAGGAAAAAGAGGACACAGCGTGAAAAGCTCAGCTAGTATTGCACCAACAGCCCACATATCTGCAAAAACATCCAATTATTACTCATGTATCCATGAGGCAAAGGCAACAAAAAAATAGGGGAAAAAATTAATACTAAATAGAATAATATAGAAACACACAGAATTTCTTGACCTATAATATAAACTAAATGCTATGGGTGTACCAAGTTAATAGTACAAACTACAAACTTCTTTTTCGGGGTGCCTATTGATAAGGATGTCTTAAGCATCAAGAATACTTTTTTTAATTGTTTACTAATGTCTCAGACATTTTGATGGAAGAGGTATTACATGAAATTGGTTCGGATATAGCCGGCTGTAATTACCAAGGCCCATCGTTGGTTGGTGTTAATGATTGCAGTATCTATAGCATCGGCCGATACTACTGATATCACATGTGGGTGATATGAAACCGAGCTTAAGTTCACTTTCTTCCCCATATCATGCGGATATTTGGGAAATATCACAATGTATTGACAATATATCGACACATTGCAATATTTTGAAATTATCATAAGTATAAACTCTTGTGTATCGCCAATACCATCGATATGTTTTGTTGATACCATCTCAGCCCCCTTTGCAAAAAGTTTGGAAAAATTCATCAAAATTCCCAAAAATCCTTTTTTTTGTGAAACTTTTTGCTTTGGTTACCTTCCTAAGGTGCTTTCAATCACTCCTATTCGATTGTTTGGAGACAAGGGAATTTGGGTGTGGAATCGAGATAGGAGAGCGTGGCAGTAGAAATGAAATCGGTGAGTTTTTTTCAAACATCAACAGTTTTTTCTTCATTAAATCACTTGGAATCAGTGAAAAGAAGTTCATAATCCATGATTTTACATGTTCTAAATGATCTAGCATGCCTTTTAGCCTTCAATTTTCAAATTTGAGAAAATTGGGAGAAATCCGATTTTCGATTTTGGCCTCCGATTTTCGACTTTGATAAATGTCTTATGTGATCTATAAATTATATATGAACTGATTGTGAATATAATTGCATCACTTATGTCAAACGGTGCATAGGTTAGGGCCCTATACAAAGGAAACTTATTATTTATATTTTTTTTGTGATCTTTTGAGTTCTAAGTGTATAATAATGTCTTTTCTAACATCCCTTGAAGTTTCAATGAAACACTCGACAAATTTCCCAATGTTGCCAAAAAAAGCAAAACATTACATGATACTCGAGCAATTTCCTGTGCAATTCCCGATATGTTTCTGTATACCAAGGGCGCGACACGTGTCGATACCAATACTGAAGACACTGGTTGGTGGCAAAAATTTTGTCCAATATCAATTGAGTATTTCAATGGACAGTGGTTAAAATCTGCAAATGAACGTGAAGTCGTGAACATATTTATATACTTAATCAAGATAACTGGGATGCAACTTCCATAAAGACTGAACAGAAACAGATCATGCAAAATGATGCAGCCCAAATAGATAGTCAGATGGCCCTAAAAGTGGCACACAATATCATGTGTGAAGAAATAAAGGAATAGGGATTGAAAACATTAAAAGGGCCAGATTATCATTATCATCAATAAGGGGTCCAAATTGGTTGTGCAGCAGATAATTATCATCAATAAGGGCCCCAAATTGGTTGTGGCAGATCATCGCTGTCGTCGTCCTCAATAAGGATCCCCCCATATTGGTTGTGCAATATAGATATGAAAGGGGAAAACAGGAAGAACAACACAAGTTTTTGTGGTCTTTTGGTAACATCCACTTCACTTCACAATTCACTGACATCTTTTATCTCAACGGCAATTGTGCTGATATCATCTTGACATTGTGCTGATATCACCCAAGAAACTTTAGCATTATTGCTTAAGGTTACACTAGAGGCATGTAAGGGGACATTTACATAGAGGAGGCCACCATCAACCGTTGGCCCTGGAGAGGCTCCGGGCCCAAATTTTGAACTGCAGGTTCCAGAACTATCAGGCTAGAGACCTATTCAAATTTGTCATTTGCTCAACCCAGGCCTATCCCGTTGCCAGCTGTATGTTTAGTCTAGTAACATAGGATGTTTAGGGGCTGCTTAGTTGAATGGCATAGAGCCAAGTTTGGCTGGTTTTGGAAAGCAATATATGGGTCCACATGTACCCATATTAGAAGACTGCTTAAAGCAGGTTTATAAACTTCACTCTTCAAAATCTGGAATCAGACCAAATCTGGAGTTTTCACTGTCAAATCCCTCTATACTGTTCTCTCTGGTGCTAGGTCCTCTTCCTCTTCCTGCTGTCATACGGAGTCGGTATGGGCTTACTGTATCCCCCCAAGGTGGCTGCTTTTGGATGGCTTGCTTGTAGGAACAGAATCCTGACTATTGATAACCTCAAAAAGTGAGGGATGATGCTGCCGAATGTGTCCCTTGTGTCTCAAGGAGTCCGTCGATCATTTATTCATCCACTGTCCCTTTGCCACGGATATTTGGTGGAGCATCTTCCGTCTCACAGATATCTCTTGAAGAATGCCCCTTTCTCTGGATCAGCTCGTTTGCATGTGGCATGAGGATCAGGGTGAAATTTGGGCAGAAGAAAGTGGCGGTCCATCTTGATGGCTGTTCTTTGGGCTGTGTGGGCTGAAAGGAACAATCGTGTTTTCATAAATCTCAATGTTTCCTCGACTGTGGTTTTTTCTGTTGGTTCTGTTTCATGATTGGGCTCCTTGAGGTTAGGGGAGTTTGCATGTTTGGAGCGTGGGGGGATTTTTTTTTTTTTTTTTTTTTTGGTACAGTTGTTTGGGTGGCCTTCGCTGCCGTTTCTAATAAATTCTTATCTTTCTGAAAAAATAAAAAATAAATAAATAAATAAAAACACTAACAATGAGGCACTTTAAGATTCATGGTAGGAACAATTGACTGCTGACATTTAATGTCTGAGAATTAATGTAGGATTTTCACTGTTTTGAAAATCAGCCTGCCCGCTATGTCAACATTTTCTTAACTATCCACGTGGCTGTTCACAGCATCCCTTGTTTAAGAATTTCCCTGAATGGAGGCAGACAATTCTATATCTTAAAACAAATACTTGAGGAACACATGAAATGAAAAGGAAATAGTATATATCATACCAATTGCTGGGGTGTACGATGAAGACTGCAACAAAACTTCTGGTGCTCGATACCTTGCACACATAACGAAGCAAAACTTACAAAAAGTTATAGAATGACACATTGAAAACTCGTAACTTTTTTCAATAAGCACAGAAGATATAAGAAAAGAAATGATCTGATATAACTAAGCGGACTCACCACCGTGTAGAAACATAATCAGTATAAGGTGGTCTGGATGTCACTTCTCTTGCCAGTCCAAAATCAGCAATTTTAATAACGTCTCCCGTCACCAGCAGATTCTCTTGATAGAGACAAAGGATACTCAGCCATAAACAAGTACATTCTAATCTCTCTCATATTAAGATATGGAGAAAGGTTTTCTGCATGAACCAAAAACCACTAAATTCCAATATGGGGCATGGAAATACCAGGTTTTAAGTCCCGATGGAAGTAACCATTTCTATGCATGTAGGCAAGCCCTTGCAATACTTGAGACATAAGGCTCCGTATCTCTGCCTCTGAAAAAGGGCTTTGACGGTCTCTCATGATCTGATATAGATTATATTCCTGGGTACGTATAATACCAGAAACAATAACAATCAAATCTGTTAATTCAACCAGAACTCAAAACGGTAGGCTTTTTTTAGAAGCCTCTAAAGCTAATATGAAACCACTTCCAACAATGTCACATGACAATATCATACCCCTAACCAGAAATTTTGATTTGAACAAAAAGACAAGACCACAGAGAAGTTCTATAGTATCTCAGGCTTGTGTGCAGGACTTAAATCAGTAATCTGCATTTCTCGTTGGCTACATGGGTAATTGTTTCCACAGATTCCTTGAACTGGCATGAATCCACGTAATTTTAGTGTTAAAGGTAAGGTGTTAGCGACTTCCACAACAATGGAATGCAAGTACAACAGTTGGCGGAGGATTAGACTTTCAATAAGAAAGTGGGGTTAGACACAAAATTCACAATCATAACAAAAACCAGAAGGGCCTATTATAAAGTCTACAGGTGTCGATGTGTGAGATAACCAAGGATGTGGCTTTGACAAATCCAAACATCAAGGTTCAAGACCGTCTAATAGTTTACGAAAGAACCAAATCTGAGCAATGCTTCAAGCAAATTAGATAAGAAAAATCACAGTAATGACCATAGGAGGCGGAAAAAATCAAGGAAAAGTTTACAAATCTGGCATGGTAAATGTCAACTATCCAGACATGGGGACACTTCCGTACACAAGTAAATATTCTTTAGTTACAAATAAATTGATAAATAAAGTCAAAAAGAAATCAAATCAATGAAACCCACCCCGCCCCCCCCCCCCCCCCCCCAAAAAAAAAAAAAAAGAGACAATTAGGAAAGGACAATTACATAGTTCCCGATCACTAGAAATCCAACCTAATAAACAATTGATGATGGGCCAGAATTCCAAACTAGAAAATTCCCTTATCAAAGTTCACTGGTATTGGCAATACTGTCAATAACATCCCCAATAGTGGCGATAATAACCCAACACCAAGGAAACATCTGTAAGTAGGCGAAAATTGACAGAAATTTGAGACATTTTCCAAAACCCTAAAAATTCTCTTGTTCTTGTTCTTGTTCTTCTTCTTTTTGAATTTTGTTCCTAAAGCGATTTCGATCACTCTTGGTTTTTATTGAATAAGAATCTGGATTTGGATAGAAATCTCGACTCGAAACCAAGATGGGCCGGAACTCAAAGGTGACAAAAGGTCCATAGAAACTTTTTTTTTTTCAAACGTTGCCATGGATTGCAATGGAAATTCATGTCTATGCATGATTCTAATGCATTGACATGGATCTGTGGTGAAAAAACTAACCTTTAAGTGAAAAATGAAGGAAATTGGGAATGTCCTAATTTTTCCATTTTTTATATTGGAAAATGTATTCTTCGCTGTTAACTAATGTGGAAATTTTATATATTAATGAGTGTTGGCCAATCTATTGTTTGACTTCAAATTTTATTTATTTATTTTACATTAATTTTTTCGACAACACAGGGTTAAGCCCATATAAAATGGAAACTTATTGTGTATAGTTGTTTTTTTTCAATATTTTGATTCCTACATGCATAAACAATAAACATGTGTCTTTTAACATCTCCTAAAGTTCCACTGAAAATTCCACTTTTTCCCAACGTTTTCCCAATGTTTCCCTAAGACAGCAATATTTGTACAAGTATCGGCAATAATATCAGCAATACCGACACAGAAGCAGATTGCGTCCTACCCCCGCCCATCTCTAGCCAAGAACAGGCAGATCTGTGTGGGGGCCCACTGTGATGTCATCTCTTTTCTCATATCATTTTAAGGTATGAGCCCAAAAATGAGGCAGATCCAACGCTAAAGTGGACCACACCAAATAGTAAGCTTGGGTTGCATTAAATGCAGAGCATCAAATGCTAGTCATCTTGCATTGGATTAAATGCCAAAGAGTCATCTGCCGTGTGATCCACTTGAGTGTTGGATCTGCCTCATTTCTAGGCTCATACCTTAAAATGATCTGAGAAATGGGATGGATAAACACATACATCACAGTGGGCTCCCACACAGATCTGCCCGTTCCTGGCTAGAGACGGGTGGGGGTAGGACGCAATTTGCTTCCTACCGACACATGTTTCCGTATCCCCAATCATTGATACATTAACGATACCAATACTTGAACACTGCATCCAGGTCCAGGCATGTTAGAGTGTCCCCAACTGTCATCAAGCAAAAACCCAAAAAGACTTTTTCGTTAATCAGTGAGCTCTCTCTCTCTCTCTCTCCCCCTTTTTTTAAATTTTGAGAAGCCCAATGGACTAGAAATCACTACTTACAAGGGTCAGTTGGGGCAATGGATTTTATTTTTTTAAGGTCAGTTGAGGCAATGGATAGGATGGTCATATACAAATACAGGGCTTAAGCGCCCTTAACGAGAGTATATGCAATACAATTAGCCTCACTAGGATCATGAGTAAACAATTTTCTGAAGGGCAAGATTTAGACAAATTGCATCATTAATTAAATATTAATTTGGTCATGAAAACTGATAAAATCTACATTTGCTTGCAATTTTCCCTTTGTTTGATTTCCCTGCATTCCGCTGCTGACATTAATACTATGCAAGGAGTACAAATTAGAAATTAAGTTTTGGCATAACCAATACAATGAATCAGTACTTCCATAAGAAAAAGAAAATGAATACAAAAACTCAAATTCCTCACCATGTATTCAAATATGAAGAAAAGCTCATGGTTTTCCCTAACGACCTCCTTCAACTTGACAATGTTGGGATGATTCAATTTACGAAGGGACTGCAAAATAAACAATGTACATTTAGATTAATTGCAGAAGAAACATTGTATTATATTAATTTAAGAACAAGGGAAGGAACACGAGGTCGGCAGAGCTATTGGTAAAGCCTGCATTCTGTTACCAAGGGCCTGTTTGGAGTTGCTTCTGGCAACTGCATAATTGATTCTCAGGAAATAATTCTCTGGAATTGTTTCTTGAGAATTGCTTGTGTGAACAAGTATGCATGTTTGGTAAACATGCATAAGGAAAACAATATCCCCACAAAGGTTTCAATGGTGAGCATTGAATCCTCAGTGTTTCCTATGGCATGGCCCACTAAGTCTTAGATCTACCTCATTTTCGGAGACTAACATGATATGGTGAAACGGATGGACAAAGAGGATGCTGGATGGTCATCGCAGTGGGCCCCACAATGCACGCAGGGGGTGGGGGTTTGTTGTTATAGGAAAGCCGCGTCCATCCGGCTACTCTAGATATGAAATCTGCTAAGCCCATGTGCGTGTGCAATGCAACTCACGTACATGCCTAACTTTTGCTATCATGGGACGTATGTCAAACATCCAATCCATTCATTAGAAAGGCACCACTATATTGATGCTCTAGCCCAAGAATTAGATTGATCCACTGGTCGGGTTGGCCACAGTTCGCAAAACGGGATGCTCGCCAAATTCTCATGTTGTACTTAATTACGATTATGAGAGCGAAGTTTGAGTATGAAACGCTATCACCCAAAAGCTATTCAATAGTATTCCACTCGTACCATACATTCTCGATACGTTTGATGTATAGCCAAGGTATTCCATATCGGTATCGGTGGGCGTAACGGTACCCACCGTTACCTATACAGATACGCCCCGTATCAGCCGATACAGGTCCCGGAACGGTGCAAAAAAAAAAAAAAAAAAATCGTCAAAAAATTATGGAAAAATATCCATTAAATCCGGAATATTCTAAATATTCCAAATATGCATTCATTTATAATTTGGAACATGTTTATGGTGGAGTAACAGTCCACTCTTTGGTGAGAAGTTGTATCGAGCTGCCTGATGAATTTATGAACCTGACAACCTAGTAATGGGTATAGATCTTTTATATTTAATTATCTAACTATATAATATCAATATGAATTAATTAGAATGAATCTAATACCAAAATATCTCATATTTGTAAGTATTGGTGTATTAAATACCTTGTGACTTGTGTACATTTTATTTCAACATACAATCTAGGGACTTTTATGTCCAATTATATAATTCATATATCTAACAAATTAATATAATTTTTCCCAATAAATCTTAAGAAAAAATTTGAAATTATATTCAAGTAAATAGTGTTGTCGATTTAGAGCTGATTTGGTGGACCATTTGATGCCCCAAATCAACGTTAAATTCATGCAATCTATTAGCACTTATCTCACTAATGGATTGGTGGATATTTATTGAACAGTGAAGAATGAAAATTATCAAATGATCCTATTTCAGAAAAACAAGTGTTTGCAAATTAACGGTGAAAATCATTTAAATAATTTAATTTTGGAATTGTGACATGGCAACAATAGTGCCATAATTTAATTTATTAATTTTGAGTTAATGTATGCCTCATGGACAATTTTTACAGCCATGTACATAGGGCCCACCACGATGTATGTATTGTATATTAATGACATCCATCCGTTTTATCAAATCATTTTAAGGCATGGTCCACGAATGAGGTAGATCCATATCTAAGGTGGACCACTAGTGGGTGAGGCCTTGAAATTGGGGTCCACCTTAATGTATTTGTATATCCGTGCCGTCAATCTATTTTGCCAGCTCATTTTAAAGCATGATCTAAAAAAACAGGCAGATTTAAACCTTAGGTGGACCGCTAGTGAATGACGCCTTGAACATAGGACCTACCTTGAATCCTTGATGCATTTGTTGTATATCCATGTTGTCCATCCTTTTTGCCAACTCATTTTCGGGCATGGTCCAAAAAATGAGGCAAATCCAAATCTTTGGTGGACCACACAGTAGGGATTGAATTCCCACAATTAAAACTTCTACTATTATTATTATTATTTGAAAAGTTGCTGATTGTATTAATAAAGAGAAAAAACAAAGAGAGAAAAACAAAAGGCGTAGGGCGACACCGCCAAGAGAGCGGCTCCGCCAACTACACACCTAAGAAAAGCAAATTACAACCCTTTAACTTGTCAACATTCAACGCCAATTCGACTACTAACAACCTAGCTCCAGTAGCAACTTGTTCCGCCGATTTTGAAGTCTCATTGAAACATCTACCATTTCTCTCTTCCCAAACTGCCCACCAGACTGCAAGGAAAGCCATTCTCCACAACTTTGTCCTTCTATTACCCAACGATGAACCATGCCAGGCCTTTAAAAAGTTACCAGTGGAATTAGGGGCAGCTCATGTCATATCAAAGTGAGATAGGATATCTATCCAGATACGGATGATGAAGGGGCAATGGATGAACAGATGGTCCACTGATTCTGATGTAGGGCGGGTCGCGGACAGTTTCATGGCCAAGATGGATCAGAAAAGGCCCGGTCGACGACAGAAGTGATCCGGACCGTCGGACCTTAGATCAGGCATATCTCGCAATCCGAAATGAGTTACCTGACGTAAAATATATGATTTTGGGGTAGAACAAGCTACTTTAGCCAACCAACCTAGCTACGCCGGGTTGCGATGCCCAGAATTGCAAAAAACCCCTAGATCGACGGTCGTTTCCCTGCTTTAATTTCGTTTTTACTATAAATAGTAAGCTTTAGTTCGATTATAACTCTTCATCCGTCGGGCTTTAGGAGTTCTCTTCATCCGTCGGGCTTTAGGAGTTGCGCCCTACGTGAAAAGAGCTTAGAATAATTAGGAGAACGGTTTGGTGAAGCCAAATAGGACACTTACTATTTTTGGCCAAAAACCTTGCGCACTAGTAGACGTCACGACCGTCTATAAATAGTAAGTTTACTATTTATAGTAAGTCGCGGATTCTAGGAGTTTTAGTTGTAGTTTGATTCTGATTTCTTTCCCATTGCTTGATACCCCTATTTAAAGGGTTGTGAAGTCGTTTTTAGTGATTAATTAATCAATTTCGAATTTCTTAGAATTTATTTCTATTTTCTGCTTTCTTTCCTCGTGGATTCGAGAAGTCCCTGTGAGGAGTCCAGAGAAGCTCCGTGGATTCGGAGTAGTTATCCTCATCACATTCATCCCTACGTCAGATTCCTCACTAGACATACAGCATAAACAAATATTTGTAATGATCATCCCTCTTTTCCTCAAATTATCCACCGTAAGAACTCTATTCTTGGCAACTAGCCAGGCAAACCCCACAATCTTTGGGGGAGCTTGGTACTTCCAAACCTTGTCAATGTGAATCTCTTCTTCCTTTGCAGCTACTTTTTCGATATGCCTATAGAAAGATTTAACCGAGAAGATCCTTGATTTATGACTTGTGTTATTATTTTATTTTTTTTATTTTTAAGTTGCGACCTGTGTTTTCCTTGATCCAAGTCCATGCAACCTTATTAGTAGTTTCGATGGTAAATAAACATTACAATGGGCCATAATAAGTTTTTAACAGTGGGCATTCAATCCTACTGTGCGGTCCACTTGAGATCTAGATCTGCATCATTTTAGGGACCATGCCTTGAAATGATCAAGAAAAATTGATGGGTAGCATGGATATATAATACAACACATTAATCAAGATGGGCCACATGCACTAAAACAATGCAAGTGCACAGTGGACATTCAATCCTACTATGCCGTCCACTTGAGATCTGGATCTGCTTTATTTTAGGGACCATATCTTAAAATGATCAGGAAAAACTGATGGGTGGCATGGATATATAATACAATACATAAATCAAGGTGGGCCGCATGCACTAAAACAGTGCAATTGCACTAAGCGGCATGTGCCGCGGACCACTTAAAAAAATAAGGTGGCCTGTTCATTTTTTTCGAGACCGAGAGAGGGAGAGAGAAACGAGAGGGAAAAAAAAATGTGAGGGAAAGAAAGGGAAAATGAGAGAGAATGAGAAAACGAGAGGAAAAGAAAGGGAAAAAGAGAGAAGGAGAAAACGAGAGGGGGAGACGCACTAAGGCCACAGCCGCAGCCCGAGAAGAAGAAGGAGAAGAAGAAGAGGAAGAAAAAAAAAAAAAATAGGGGCGTTTTTTTTTCTTTTTTCTTTTTTTCATTTTTTCCTATTTTCTTTAGGCCCATAACAATTGTTACGGTACCGTAATGGCCGTTATGGACTGCAATGGCCGTTACGGCCCCGTAACACGTAACGGTCACGGCCGTTACCATTACGTATCGGCCATTACGGCCGATACGTAACCGTTTTCGAACACCTTGTGTATAGCTCTAAAACACTTGGCTTAAGTTTTCTAACCTATCCACTTGTTTCCAATATTAGTACCCACGTTTTGAGTGGACAAGATTAATTTTAGGGAAAAAATGGTCAGACCAACTGATGGATTGAATTGCTCTCAGACCAACGTACCATGATGGCACATGAGTGGAGGTGTATGGGTCTACACTCATGTGCAACTGACAAACCTTCCAACAAGGGAGGTCTTCAATCTTATGAATGCTTTACACAAGTTAGTAGAAGTGGAAACAACTATAGGAAACGGGGCCTATGCATGAAAAAAATGCAAATTTGGAAATTTGTTGTTCTAAAATTGATTAATTAAGTGGCGTAACCAAACACACTAAAAGTCTAAAATTTTGATTTTCAAATTAATTTTTTTTTTTAAATGCTTTTTTTCTAGCAAAGCCAAACAGCACCTAAGAAATAAAATAAAAATGGCATCCAACATGAGTAACATACCTTGACTTCACGCAGATTCATGCACTCTTCCCAAGAGTAAAACTTTCTCTTCATTTTCTTGATAGCAACCTATGATCAATATGCAAGATGTCAACTTCCAACCTTTTGTCATGATTAAAAAAGAAAGAAAAATCCCTCCAGCCTTTGGAAGGAATGGAATTTCAATGATAGCTAGCAGTTAGGAGGTGGCATAACCTATTTAAACATAGAGAATCACATAAATGTTAAGTAGAGAGAAATCTACACAATATCATATCATTCACCATGTTTGCCTATACTATTCAATAATTGTTTCATGATTATTACTAACCAATATCAAATATTATCACTTCAAATATTATATATGCATGAATCATTAATACAATATAGAGCACAGTCATATGGTATCCTTTCAAGGTATTATACATGCTGGGACAGAAAGCTTGTACAACGCAGTTTCTGTTTTGATTTTGTGCAAGTGAGGGCAAGTGGGATACATGGTTCTCATCCAAACTGTTGAAATTATAGGTCCCACCATGTATGGTCATGCAACATATATCCCCTGGATTGGTAGACTCCTAACCATTCAATAGGTGGTCAATAGATAGGTGATTAAGAGAGATTATACAACAACGGGTGCATTCAACCTAGAAAAAGTACAAATTTCATACAGCTAGGATCTTCATCTGGGGGGGGGTTTTGATCCATCACCCTTTGATGGTAAGGTCTGCCATACCAAGCAAGGATCATTGAGCACTGGGCCCAGGTGGTACAATCCCAAAACCCTGCAGCACTGCATCTCTTTTCAGCCTGATCATTGTATAAACCTCCATAATTCATAGAAAAGATACAACACCATCATAATTATGCACTTTATAGAAGAACATGGTCATAACAAGGGCACACATGTCATGTACACAGGAAACAATTTCACCTACAATGATGATGGTTAACTTGATGTATCATGTACACACCACGCGTCATGGAGGAAAACTGTCAATACATCTCTCTTGAGTGCCTACATGTAATACTTGATTTGAAGTTGCTCCCAGCATGCCAACATGCACCCATTGAATTTCACCACCAATTTTACCCTCCAATCATCACTAATTTCCATATAAACAGAGAACCTACCTACCACCACTAACCAATCCAATCAAGGAATTCCTCAATTTGGACTTTTCAATTTGAGTAAATCCGCTTTTTGGTGGCTAAATCAAAATTTTATTAAAGGATAAAGAAATAGAATAAGCAAAAGGCTCAATAGCAGAGGCCCCAATCAACTCCAAACAAGACACTGGAAGCCAAGAAAAATCAGCGCCATGCTCATATTCTATCTTCAATCATTCCATGTGAAGAATAGGACAGAGAGCACCCTTCTTGGAAGGTCAATCCCGCTCATCACTGCCTCTCTAAGCACATGCACAAAGTGCACTGATGATCACATAGATTGAAAACTTCCTTCCACAGATCAGCCAACCCTCCATGGGCTCACTTTAGACTTAGCCAATGAAATTTCAACGAGTGAATCCCCTTCAATGTCAACCAGGAAAAGTTTGAACTGCAATGCCGCTTTGATGGCTTGCAACAAGGCAGGGGCTTCCGCAACACTGGAGTCCTTCAGGAAAATCCACTTTAACTTGAAACTCTCAAGCACGGTCCACTCTATGATCACCACCCACTAGTCCACACTGATGACCATGTGGTTGGTGCTCAATTTCCTCCTCACTACTTGACTCACCAAAGAGAGTTGTTCCCAGACATGGAGGTTGATGGGGTGGACAAAGGTTCACGATCGAATCACTAGAGCCATGCAAGGTATCATGCCCATGTTTCTAAGTAACTGCCCCAACAAAGTCCAAATCTCGTTAGTAGGTCACTGAAGCTGTTGAAATTACATTTGTGTCACGTGCTACTGGAATACTCCCGTGATCACCATCTTGGGGATGAGTCACTCTTCCAGCTCCATTTCCACCTTAGTCACCGTTTGAATTGCTGTGGAAAACTTTCCAGATTGATTTGGATCAAATCCGACCATTGGATCTATGTACAAATACCTCTGGATTAACTAGAGTCTATAAGTAATTGTGGCCCTAAGATATTGAAAGAAACTGCTCTGGTACCACTTGACACAGTACACAATTTAGTGGGAAAGATAATGGAGATTTAGTGAAAGACAAATCAAAGAGATCGATAAAATACATTGTATACTTAACTATATCTCTAGAGATAAACAACAAGAACAAAAAGCACTCTCACTCAAAAAAAAAAAAAAAAAACCACTCTTCATCCCTTCATACGTAAGCTTTTATAAGAAGCCCTTACAATACAAATAAAAAAAGGCAAGTCCAATGAGGACTCTTGAGTCCACAAATCAAAGAGACTACTAAATAACCAACTATAGAAACAAAAGAAATTATTCAACAAACCCTATTTATGTGAGGAAAAGTTCCTACAATTTCTCTAAAACCAACTCATGATGAGTCCTATAGTACTATGCCTCTCCACGCATGCACACTCTCCCATGAAGCCGTTTACAGGGGTTTGAGACTCACATGACTGGAAACTCACCCATCTTATCTCCTCCATGCGTGTATTTCTCCATTGCATGGCATTAGCCCTCGTGCACAAACGAATCTTAACAATGGAGACGTATCCCATAAGACTTCAATGCTTGTGACTAGAGATGGGCATCGAGTCGAGTCGGACCGAGTTAGGGCTGACCAAACTCGATCCGGTTTTGAAATAGACCTAACCTGAACTCGACCTGACTCAATACCGAGTCCAGCATGCCTGACCCAATCCGAGCCTGGCCTGGACTAATCCGGACCAAGTACGACCCGGTCACAAGTACCGAATCGGGTCGAGTCGTCACCGAGTCAGGTCGGGTGCAGATGGGTATCCACAGGCTGAAATCACAACTCAAAACCTAAGTGAACCTGCCATAATTGTAGCCTCTCCATTAGCTACACGGCATCTCAAATCTAAAACGTCACGGCATCTCATAGCCTCTCCATTAGCTACACGGCATCTCAAATCTAAAACGTCACGGCATCTCACACACACACACACACACACACACACACACATATATATCTGTGTGCGTGCGCGCAAGTCGAGTTTCGAATCAAAGTCAAGTCAGTACCAAGTTGGATTTCGGGTCGAGTCGAATCGAGTTACTAGGTGACTCAAACTCGACTCGGTTTGAGTTCAGATTGGACGAAGTCTACTCGGTTCGGATCGACCCACCCACTCGGTTCGGATCGAGTTGGGTCTGAACAAGTCGGATGAGTCGAGTTTGCAAAGTTAAGTCATCCCGTGCCTAGCTCTACTTGTGACATCACCCTTTTCGAGGGATTTGATTTTATGCAATTATAGCAGTGGGCCAACAATCCAACATGACATTGGATCCCCTATCAATAGACCTTGATGGTTTATTATATTTTATTTTCTGCAAAAAATGTTAGACACAGACGCACGCACACACGCACAAATATATACATATGGCCTCTTCAAAAATGCATTCTGAGTTAATCAGAATACACTCACGCAAGTATACACGAGATCTGGACCTTTCATCTGTTGGGGCCTAACATGGCGGAGGATATCAAAAAAAATTGAACCAGTCAAGTGATTTTTTTTTATGATGACAGGGTCTCCCCAACCCTTTTTAAGGCGAGGCTATTCCCTGTGAATGCACACAATCACCAACAAACCACATGCATCGAGTAAAGCACGGGGAGGGGAATTGAACTCGCGTCTATGGGGAGCAAAACCAGTCAAGTGATTCTAGCCAGCCATTGAGGATTCTTTTACAAATGGGTGGCCATAAAAAGGTCCAACCAATAGTCAAGCATTCAATGGACAAAAATTCTCTATTGATGGCTAAGATAATCTAAATGGTGATTTTCACAGCAGGTATATCAAGTTCCTAAGCAAAGCACAATAGATGAATCATCTGGATCTCTCACATGTGTCCCACATGCAATAAGATTGAGTGCTTGATAACTGACTTATATACATTTAGCATTGGATACTTTCTTAAATAAATAGGAGTTTGGTTAGAGTAACAATTTTTGGATGAGTCCCTTGATGATCACTCCTTCAGCTTGCCAGCCAAAAAGAATTAGGTAAACGGAATCAAAGTTTTTGTGTCGCTTCTTCTATCAAGTGCATGGTTTGAATTTTATGAAGCAACGGGAAGAAAAATACTAAGAAGGTCATTGTAAGAGGTCTATAAAGATAAGGACATGCAACACAGAACACAAATCAATGACAACTGCTGGGAGTCCAGCTAGAAGTTAACACATGGGAAGGATGAAAATGTAGAAAATCTTTGGAAATAAAAAAGTTTATGGATAAAAAATGGGGGACAGATTTTTACTTTTGTCCTCTTTTTCTCCTTTTTTTTTTTTACAATGGTGAGCTAAAGATTATTTTCAGTAATCTGTTATAAAATTTCCATGCCATGATATGGCAGCACTGGTTTTGTGCCTGGGCTCAGTTGGCCTTGCCTCTATGACCTCAGATTAACAATCATTGATGCGAGTTCCAACTTAACAGCTTATGTAAGGCTGTTGGAACCTCCATTTCCTAAGTTAACACAACTCAACTATAATGGGTGTGATGGGGGACATCAGAGGACCTACTCGGGTGTACCAAAGACAGAGGCAACCACCCACATCAGCGCAGTTTTTTGTGGATGGGAAACGAGTTCCAGATAGGGCCCGCCAAGCCATTTTGAAGACCCCACATGCATTGGACATGAATTAGGAAGACCCCACTTTGAGATGATGCATGTGGGCTGCTTAGGAGATGATTTTAGTAATGGGATTTTTATTTTATGTCGATCCGACCGTTGGATCTTGTCAATCAGGCCATCGGGCGACCAAATCTTCCAGATACGGGCCCCTTGGACTTTGATCTTGTTTCCTTTATGTTTTTTTTTTGTTTTTTTTAAAGGATTTATTTGATAGATGAGATTGATAATAAGTGTTTTAGTTTTCTTATTTTGGATGACGGGCCATTTCACTTAAGTGAGTGGCATAGTTGTAATTATTTCGAATTTTTAATTATAAAAGCACAAGGGAGGTGGACGTCCAACCCTAGTGGAGTTATTGAGAAGAAAATAGAGAGAAGCTCTCTTGTGTGAAGGAATTTTCCTCCTTGTGTTCTAGGATTTGTGAGAAGCTCTCCCTTCCAATTGAATTGTGGAAAAGTGGAGGCTTGTTTGGTGATAGATTTCCCAAGGTGCATCCTTCCTCTTTCTCTTCTTCAAAAGGTATTCTTCTTCTTCTCTTGTCTTCCTCATTTCCCTTCCATTACAACCTTCTAAACCCATCAAAACCCTGCAAAATCCTCCCTCTCTTTCTTCCCCTTTACCTAGCCACATGTGGACCCGCACGTGCACACGCACACACGCATGTGCATCCATATCGGCAGCCACGTGTGGGCTCCCATTTGGGGTTTTCCCTCTTTAATTTCCCTCCAAAAATCCATAATCCCTAGATCCTTTGAATCCCTAGAAACCCTATTCTTAAATCTTCATCCATAAATACAAAACCCTAATGAAAATCTGAATTTTTTTGTGAAACTTTCCCCAAATTAGAATTTTGCTTGCATCATCGTCTATCCACGAGGTTATTGCACTACCCACGCTAGATTAGAAGTCCCTACTTCCACGTGAACCACTCTTGAATTATTTTATATTTTCGTGCACCGCGTATATGATAACATAGGACCTTCGTGTTATAAATCTGAATTTCCGAATCTATTATGTGGCTATGTTTTATTTTACAAGTTGATTGTTGAAATTAATGTGTAAATTGATCTCTCATCTTGCATCCTAGGGTAGTTTCCATTATCCTACATCAGGGTGGCTTCATACCAGATATCCCATATTAATGCATTTGATTTTTACACCTTTGCATGTACAATGAGAAGCAAAACAGCCTATCGCCTACAAGGTTAGTATTGGTTGACTTAGCAGCATAGTTGATGCTATTGGAGCCAGGAGTTGAAGTTTATTTAAATAACCTAAAGTGAAGACTAATGACATCAGTAAGGTCAATAAAATTTTCCATTCCTTGAAGAATTGTTGTTTTCCTTCAAGAATTTTCATATTAAAGTGTATTTGATGGTCACTCAGGATAGGGAAGTGAGCCACTTATCTAATAGGTTGGTAAACTATGAAATTTTACAAGCACACAAAATTCTCTTCTATAGATATGCATGCATATAATACTCTAGTGTCAACAATATATAACTCAAATATATGCAGAGTCCGTGGATCTCCATGTATCTGCTGTGTTTGGATGCTAAGGAGCCTGTGGATCACATCTTCATTCACTCTTCCTTCACCAGGGGTGGTGTGGTCTGGCATCCTACAGTCTGCAAGTATTTCCTAGGTGATGCCTTCTTCGAAGGATAGTCTTTTCTGTGTCAAACATTTTGGGTGGGGGGAGCGCTGGGCTTTTGGGTCCTGTAGATGGAGACTTGCGCTGCTGGCTATTATCTAGACAATCTGGTTGGAAGGGAATAATCGTGTTTTCCAGAATCTGAGTAGCCCAGCGAATGTAGTTCTTAAACAGGTCCCTCTTTGATTTCTGGGTGCGGAATTCCGGATTGTATTCTTCCTTTTCTGTTTTGTGTTCTTGTGTTTTTGTTGTTTTCTCTTTCTTTTGGCCTTAATAAAATTACATCATCTTTCAATATATATAACTCAAATGTAATGTAGACGAAGAACATATATTATCTCACGAGGCAATAAACAGATTACAAGGAATCTAATTTTACTCAAGAAGAAAATATATAATAATAATTTTGAAATACATTTTATGCTCAGTTATAGACAGGCCTATTGACAATTAATCTTAACTTGGACCCTTGGCATCGAACAGCATGATAGTTCCTAGTAAACGTCCAGCACAGACAGCACTGAGTAAATCTTAACTTTTTAGCCCTTAGGGTACATTAAGAAAGGTTTAGCCAAAAGCCCCAACATATACAAACCTTATCCGAAATCAACTAGAAATTAGGCCACAGTTTTACGTCCAACTGCCACTCAGTATAAGCCTTCAAAAGTTTCTCATAAAGGACGTTATTACTTACAATCTCGTTGGCTTCTAGATTGACTGCCTTATACACGCTTCCACAAGTTCCATCTCCAAGCTCTCTCATAGCTTTGTATCTGCAACCCAATTGCACATTAAGAAGCACACGTTAAACCCGCATCAATGCAAAGGTGAGAAAGTTATGGAATATGAGAAATTTTCCCAACAATGCAACAACTCACCTTTCCATTGTTAGAGTTGTACCCAGTGATAAGGTTAGCAGTGTCCCAATGAACTTTGAAAAAAGGCTTCTACACTGACATTGCAGTGTCTTTCAGTTTCACTTGCTTGTAAGTAGAGATTACTGGTGAATGGTGGTATGAAATACAAAATGTTGTGAAAAGCCCACTTCTCATGATATGAGTGACTAAGCATCACCCAGAAGATGATCGACATGCTTAAGTGCAGCCTCTATTAGCTGCAATCAACGAATATCATCTAAAAACAACCAATGGTGTTTCTGGCAACTCTGGCACAACTCCAGCTGGAGAACTGTCAAACTGAATCTGAAGAAAATCCCAAACAGTGATGAACGTCTGCTCCATTTACCACAGATATTACCCAGCTGTCAGAAACTGGGGCAACTTAGCTGGAAATGAGGAAAAAGAATCAGTAGAAATCCAAGTTGAAAGCTTCAGTAAATGAAGAGTAGGACGTAACAACAGAAAGCAGGTGTAACAAGTCGTCTTTGGTAAATAAGAAACAATAAGCCCAGTTCTGCATTGACAATTCAGATCTAAACGACCAAGAGCGTACAAATTTTGCTTTGGATCATTCAAAAATAATATTCAACCACCCCTTCATGTTTGAAACACTCATTACAAGGAATGGAACAAAATCGCACAGATAACTGTTTGAATCGTGGTGTGAAAACTCGAATCAAGTCAAACATATTTTGAGGTCACTTCACCAAAACTAAATCTGAAAGCAAATATGCACATCTCAACTTACAGAGATTTCAACAAGTCTTGTCTTTTCTAAGAAAGACTCATTCTCGAACATAAAGAAAAGATTTCTTTGCAAACAAAAGAAACAAAAGGGGGGCTTTCCTATTTTTCCTTTTCTTAAAATTTTTAACATTTTTATTATATTTTAGAATTTGGTCTTGATACTCAAGATCTTATCAAAGATTCTTTCTAGTCGAGTTGAGTCAATTTTCAAATTGAGTCATGTTTTTGGTTTTTAAAAGCATGGTTTGAATGTAAATTTTCTCTTTTCTTTCATTCTTTTATCATAGAAGCATATAATAAAATAACTTAATTTATTATCCTTTTACCATAGAATTCAAGCTGGGTGGAAGAAATGGAGATGTGCCTCTAGAGTTTTATGTGATTGTCATGTACGACTCAAACTGAAAGGAAACTTTATAGCATAGCTATAAGACCAGCCATGCTTTATGGAGCAGAATGTTGGGCAGTTAAGGAACAACATGCCCTATAAGATGAGTGTAGCTGAAAGGAGGATGTTGAGATGGACGAGTGGCAAGATGAGGAAGGATAAAATTAGAATGAATGCATTCGAGGGAATTAGGAGCAACAGCATTAGGTAAATAAGATGAGGGAAAGTAAACTTAGATGGTTTTGGTCATGTGCAATGGAGACCAAGAACCACGCCAGTTAGGAGTTAGTTGGTACAAGTTGAAGGGTCTAAAATGGCAGGGGTAAAGCCCAAAAGGACATGGATGGAGAAGAAAAGACATGATGAGCTATGGCCTAACTGAAGGTATGGCCCCTGATAGTGGAATGGCGAAACCGGATTCATGTAGCTGACCCTAATTAATTGGAATAAGGCCTAGACGATGATGATGATGAAATAATTATCCTTATGTTTCATCTCCCTTGGATAGGTTTTATAGGGATTTTACGAGTTTCCCGAAAAATTCGGGGGATGTTTGAAATATAATATTTCTAGTGAACCATAGCAATCTTTCCTTTAAAAGGATTGTTCATTCAGGGGCACAATCTTTCCTAATTGTATTACCCACCCTGTCAATATCCTTGTCAGCTGGAGATTCAATTCAGAATGCAACTTTTATGGGTGTGTTTTGATGTATTGAAATAGACATCGAATGGGATTGATATCTGCAAATGCTTACATAAAACAGATAGCATGTTTGTTTCTATACATAAAACAGATAGCCCACTTGTTTCCACTCAGAGCGAAAACAAGCAGAAACCTTTTTTCTTCCTTTTTTTCTTTTTTTTTTTCTTTTTGAAAGGTAAAAAACCATGGAATAGTTTAGGCCCAAATAAGTATTGAATCGATAATGCAGGACCTATGCCCCTACAGCATGTTCTCCATCCGGGTAGGAAGTTTCCCTTGGCAGCTGGTTGAAGTTCATTTCTAGAGGTGGTTGCAAGGTTACCACCAAGGTGTTCCGTAACGGTATCGGTGGTCGTAACAGTACCCACCGTTACCGATACGGATACACCCCGTATCGACCGATACGGGGCTGTAACGGCCGATACAATCCATTCTTTGGTGAGAATGCTATATCGGGTTGTCTGATGGATTTATGAACCTGGCAACCTGGAATTAACTGCAAACCTTTTATATTTAGTTTTCTAACTATATAATATCTATATAAATTTACTATAATGAATGTAATACCAAAACATCTTATATTTTCAAGTTTTCCTTTTATTTATAGTACTAGTGCATTGCATAACGGTGCGAGGAGACTGCTATGGTCCTTCCATATGAACCAGAATATTCCCATATTAACAAGAAGCCAAACTGCTTTCCAAGACTTGCCTACACCCAGCAAAACCCACAAGAGGAGGTCCAATGAATTCGGCGCTTCTTATATGGTAGAATTTCTTATAGAAATGGATCTTATTTTATTAGCCTTGAATTTTGGTTCTTACTAAAAGCACATGAAATTCATCAGATAGAGATTGATGAGAGGAAACTGAAAAACCCCAAATTTCTGTATTAACTGGAAGCCTGAATGACTTGGCATTCGCTACCTCCCTCATAGGGGCCTTCGGTATTATGGCTTTCAGCCCTTTGTTTTCATCTTTCATCATCATCATAACCACCACAGAAAACCTTGCCCCACCATTATATCCTCTTTATTTTAGTAAAATCTTATTTTTGCAATATCATACAAAAAGAAATCAAACAAACCACCTTATGCTTCTCAGCCACATTATTTCAACAAGAAGCATTCAGAAAAAAAAAAAAAAAAAAAAAAATCTAACAAAAACCCCTCCAAATACATGCAAATGCAGCTCAAATTATCCAAGATAATTAATAGATTAGGTGGCTGACTGTTATTCAAAAGTCGGGGATGATTACGTGTGGAACATCATCTGTAGAAGAAATCTTAACGATTGGGAGATTGAGGAGTTTGCGACTCTTCAACGTCACATCATCGTCTGTTAGCCCGACCAGACGAGTGAAGACAGATTAGTATGGAGGCGCGATAGGTCGGTTCCGTTCTCGGTAAGTCTTTATACTTTTATATAGACTCAAACTTTGCAGCGGTGGTTAAGGACATGATAGGGAAAGTGTGGAAATTCAAAATCCCCCCAAAGATTGCAGCTTTCAGCTGGCTTGTTGCAAAGAAGAGAGTGCTGACCATTGATAACTTGAGGAAGAGGGGAATGATGATCACAAACATTTGCCTCTGCTGCATGGCTTCTGAGGAATCAATGAATCATTTGTTTGTTCATTGCCCTTTCACAGTTCAGGTGTGGTCAGTTATTCTCAGATCCTTCAACATTCCCTGGTGTTCCCCAAACTCAGCCGATGGTCTGTTTCAAGCTTGGCTTGGTCCAAAACTCGGGAAACAGAGAACCACACTGTGCAGAATGTGCCTGATGGCTGTTTGGTGGTCTGTTTGGGAAGAAAGAAACAGGAGATGTTTCAACTTTCAATGGCATATCAAAATCGGCAGATTCAACTGCTCAGAAAGTTCAGCAGTATCTCGCAGAATGGGACTCTAATTTAGTAAATGTTAAGGAATGTATTTTGCTTTCTATCGGAGGTCTTCCCTTCAGCTAACTCAGCAGGAGGATCCTCCTTCTCTGTAATCTGTTTTTATAAATATAGTTTCTGTTATCTTTCTTTTTTTCTTTTTTTTTTTAAAAAAAAAAAAAAAAAAAAAAAGAGAGATAATTAATAAATTAGAAAATGAGTTGAAATTAGGTTATGAATGCTTTTTGAATTGGAAGCAATTGTGCGCATGTCTAGTACTAGAGAAATTCAACAAGTTCTCCAAATTTGTAACTGGCAGGCCGAGAAATAATTTTTTTAAGAAACAAGGAAGAGCCTTATATTTTTGGTCTGGAGCAAGTCTAGGATTTTGGTCTAAGAATTATCTCAACATCAAAAGTTGCATTCCTAAAAGCAAGACATGAGATATGGCACTAGTTGCTTCTGAACGCATATGACCAAGGAACTCTCCTCCACCATGCAACAGACTTTCTATCCCTCTCTCAACTTTTTCATTATTCTATAAAATGAAGTGGTACTGGCAGCAAATTCTTTATGTTTTTTTTATATGGCACCAAACATGTTTCTGTGAGCTGTTACAGTCAAGACATAACGGCAACGAACCAAATGCTTCATTCACGAGCCGTCACTATCAGGAAATGAATCAAACTGCTATAAAATGATTACGTAAGCAACCTTGTAAACTCGTAACAAATTCAAGAGAACCTGGTTCCCCAATAAACAATCCTCAGGCAGAAGGCAAATTAATGCATTGACTGATACAGAGCTGAATAATACATAAAACAATAACCTATAGACATCTCGGAAGTAACGTCTCTCCAACAAACAATGCCTCAACAATTCCAATCCCTGTCTCATTCCTAACAATAGAACATATTTAATAACATAATATATGTCTTTTTTCTTTTTCTTTTTTGACAATGAACATCATAGATATCAAATTCTAACCCAAATGAGAATGAACCTCATAGAGATATCAAATACACACCTCTATCACCAAATCCACATATCAAACTATTTAATTTTACATCCAAGATTTGAAGTCTTGGTATTGGAGCAAATATCACAGCCCCCAAAACAACGCTGTTGCATGTCAGATAATACGCACCATGTATCATTGGTAGCTAAATGAATTTTGGATGGTTTAGTGATGCATTGGCAGTAGATGCAAATATTGAACCGTGTCAGGGACCAAAAATCTGACATGTATGTATCATATCATCCGAGATATCAAAGACCAATATGGAACCGACATCCTCAATCAGCAAGTTCTGTAAGAAAAATCAAAAGTAGCGCATCTAAAGACATGCTTTCACAAATGACAAGTGTTAAATTGTAATCTGCAGAGACGATAACTTGTCTAAATGATCAAACAATCGTCAATTATTAATTGGAGGAATGATCACATACAAAAGCTTACCACGCTACACTGTTTTCCCCACCAACATGTCACATGTGCAAGAGATCTCAGCCACCTATGTGCAGATCACCTGGAGCAAAAATCAAGCTGATCATTCCTTGGGTCGTGAACATCAGAAGATCTGACCCAACATATAGGTGTGGCCCAACTGATGAATGGATCAGCGATTTTCACAGAAGGTCCCACCAGTTGCAAGGCTCGGATCTCTTGCACATGCGACACATTGGCAGGAAAAATTGTATCACGGTGAGCATAGCATGCTATGTTCCTCCATTAATTTATCCGAATTCTTTGTCAGACACAGACATGGAACTGTCCTTCCAACTTCTAAAGACCATAGACATGGCAAATGTGGACGAGATCCTGACCACTCATCAGGTGGTCATGGCCCTATACGTACAGGGTCCATAACTCAAAACCCAAGGTGGTCATGGCCCTATATGTGCAGGGTCGATAAATCATCCCACATTGACCGGACAAACCCTAACCATCGGAATGGCAACCTACAAATGTGCATTAAAAGATTAACAAAAAGCAAAAAGAAGTAACGGTCCGCATTCTTCAAAGGGCAAAGTTCTTCCATTGGAGGGTTAGGATTAGCCGTCTAGTGTAAGCTTAGAGATATGGAACATCAGCCCACCATATGAACAAGCTGATCTCATATACCCTACGCCCACATGACACGTACGGTTCTCAAATACCGGCACGATTGTATACTTGACAGACACATGCACTTTCTACCTTGCTCATATCATAAAAATCAGCCCTTGAGAGCGAAATCTGCATCGAAAACTCACACGATTTCAGGAAAAAAAAAAAAAAAAAGAAATCACTTCAATCGGGCGATCATTCCCAATTCACAAAAAAAAAAAAAAAAAAAGAAGGAATTCGAGCTGCAGAAATCAAGAACCAATCGAAAAAAAAAAATAGAGAAAAAAAAACCCTAATCAAATCACAGAAGGAAAAGACCCTAAAAAGAATCATATGGATTAGCGAATCGGAGATAGAACCAATACAAACAATAGAAATCCAAGACGCAGAATTCAAGAAAAGGAAAAGACGGAAAGAAGAAAAAAAGGGGGAGGATGGCGATGAGACTTACCGTCCACACGATCGCTCATCAAACGATCAACGGAAAGATCGCGGCCGTTGGAAGCGATCGGAGGAGGAAAGGAAAGCGGGTTATCGATCAGCAATGCAGAGAGGGATTGGAGAGAAAAGGCTGCGAGAAATCGATTTCTGATGTCGCCATGAGAAACGATTTGAAGGGAGAGAGGGAAGAAAACAATGAAGAGAGAGAATAAGGGGAGGGAAGAAGGAAAAGGAGAGGATCACTATAGATTACCATATTTTTATGCATAATTACTGAAATCCCCCTCACGTTTTACAAGAATTACGAGAATGGCAACTTATATGACGAAAGTAACCTCACGGCCTGAGGTTGCGAATAGTTCACGTGGTGAGAAGCTGCGTGGGGCTTACAGATATTCACATAACAAATCCACTCTGTACATCAGTTTTCCAAGACCACGACAGAGACGTAATCGAAAAATCAGACATATCCAAAGCTCATGTGGGCCCACAACAAGAAACAATAGGATTAGAAACGATCACCGTTGAAACCTTCCTCCGACCATGATGTTCATATGCTATCTAAACCGTTTGTGTGGTTATTACCACTCAGATAATTTGTAGGAACAAATATCATCCTGATACAAAATTTTTGTGGCCCCGG
Source organism: Magnolia officinalis (assembly GCA_021015155.1). Lineage (NCBI taxonomy): Eukaryota > Viridiplantae > Streptophyta > Magnoliopsida > Magnoliales > Magnoliaceae > Magnolia > Magnolia officinalis. Next base: position 118,134 of record JAJHSJ010000487.1, read on the forward strand.
CAAAGTTTCCAACGGTAGGCGTTCAATCCCTGCTGTTTCATGTGGTGTGGCCCAGTCGAGTTTTGGATATGTTTCAATTTTTGAATCAACTCCTATCATTGCCTTGCAAAACTGATGAACGGAGTAGATTTGTGACAGGAATTTCTGTGGACCCCACACAGCTTCCGACCCTAACACAGGAAACCCACATGACGTTGGTTATACAAACACGGGTTTTTACAAGTCGCGCAAGCCCGTTGGGTCGAGTGTTGGGTCAACCTAAGTGCAACCCAACCTGAAGAGGACCCGCAGTCTTCCGCACTTGACCTAATGAGACCCAAATACATGTGATTTTTCCCAATAGAACTTAACCCAACTTGAATTTGCTCAACTCAAATCCAACCTAACTCTAAATCAGGTTAGTGTTCTTTACCCCAAACCCAACCCAAGGATATTGACAACCCAACACAAACTTAAGTTGAATTAGTCTGGTTTAAGTTGACCTAAACCAAAATTGCAGCCCAAATGTTTATTTTGTAAGAGTGGATGTGAAGGGTTACATAGGTTTTTAGTTTGCATGATGATGTAATGGGCCACACAGGTATAAGAGTTGATGTGATGTATCATGGTCTTTTTAACTTGGGCAACTTGGGCTGCATGTCAATGGTTAAGAAGAGAAGTACAACATAGGTTTATGTTCAGCCATAAATGAACCAAGATGGTTGTGGGATTTTGGGCCATGCAATAAAAGTTGTCTTCATAGGCTGTGTAGTAAAAGCTACTATATTTTAAAATATTTTTCGAATGGTATAATGTTTGTAAAATACTCTAATATCTATTTAATTAAAAGTAAATAATAAAACTAGTAAATACTAAATTTTAATAATAACTCTATACATAAAATACCCATCTACTGTTAGGTCTTCGAAATTATATATATTGTCTTACTTCATTCAAAACACATCATTTGTCAAGCATGATGCAAGAAAATGGTACATAGAGCTCTCCAATATACCAAATCAAATGTTCTATAACTCATAGCAAATGGTTCACACATAGGATGATCTTTCCCATCTTGATAAGAGCATGCAGGTGGTCTGTTAAGTATGCTATTTATCCATTTTTCATATTCACGAGTACAAATACCTCAATGTTAATGTATTATACATGCCAAAAACATGTGCAATCATGGCACACGGATACAAGATCTTATCCATCCATCAAGCCCACTGCAAATGTGAAGATATATTTGCCCAAAATCATGCTAGTCTTAGGTAAAATATAACTTACAAAAGAAATAAATGGGTAAAACATTATATTGCATCCCAAATGAAATGGTTGTTATTGGGTTTGTGCCCTAAAAACCTAATTAATGCCTTAAACTCTCATGAATATTGTTTCAACGAGTGTAACATGAACTACGCGTACAACCCTAAGCATCCAGGTTGCACTAATATATGCATTAATTATAAATGACTTTGTGATTGAAGTTCTTCATGAGTATTGTATCATGTCTTTTACATATGATTATGCCAGTGTCGCATAAGAGATATGACCTTGATTGCCTTATCCATGAAAATGTTATTCAAAACCATCACATCTTTGGTGTTACTACATGAGTAGAGCTGTTATGTGACTGATAACTTGTATTAAGTGGTGTTTTTCATCTCGAGCGATTTGATTCTTTTACTCACATTAGTATAGGCATGTATATTCAATATAGTTAGGGTGGATACCGAACTATGATATTATACATATGAGGAATGCTCATAAGTCTCATGTAAGAAGCATACACTCATAAATACCATATCTAAATGTCCTTAGACCTAAGGGTTAGTCACATGTACTCAAGATAACATGAGCATATAATTAGGTTAGTGTAGTGGAAAGTGTAGGGTATAAATAGTCAAACAAAATAAATATACAGTATGCAATCTTGTTGTATCTATTGCTTCACTATAAAAGATAACTTCGGTTGACAGACTTAGCTGCGAGTTCATGTATATTGTTTTAGGTTAGAGGTTTTGATTTAAAGGTTTTTTTAAAAAATAAAACAATGTTGATTTATATTTTAAATACATGTTTTCTTTAGGTAGTCATCTGTCAAAATCCAAATGTGGATTTTCGTGATCCCCAAGCAGGATCATGTTTGGGACGGGCCCACATGATGGTAAAATGATGATAATAGTTCATGTGTGAGAAGACATTCGAAGTGCCAAGTGATAGACGATGGCTCACATGCAATTTAAGTGAGAAAGCCTACTAGCCAAAGCCCATGTGAAACTCTATGCACAAGGAACATCCTAGGGGTCTCACTAGGCCGCCTAACAAAAGATATCATTTTACCTAATCAATCTATCTAACACGAGAAAATCATGTACAAATATAAGATTTTTACCAAATTCAAAAAAAATCTACCCAATTGTCTAATTACCCGACTTCTAATCGGATCAGATATGTATGTTTCCATATCCATATATGCGTATTCGATTATTCGATGGCATTTTCATAATTTACCTAGGGATTAAGATTGTTAACTAAAATATTAAATACTAAAATGTGATATATTATATTCTTGGATGTTGATTGATGTAAATGTAGATAATGAAGTTAATGTGGTCACCATTATTATTGATTGATTTGTTCTTTTATCAAAACCAACAAATTTTTATTTGATGCTTAAGTATTTTTAGCTTAACATTAATTAATTATGTTATGAGGAAGTAATTATTTTTATTACTAATTTAATAGGTGTTTATCTATGGTAAAAAAAAAAAATTTCTATTAATTTTTATTTGCTTATAATTTTATTAGGTAATTAACTTATTTTAAAAAATAAATATTAGTTGGATATTCGATTACCTGACTTATATCCAACTTTATTGTTTGTATCTTTCTTATATATGACTTCTTTTAGTTAGCATTTGAATCTGTATTTGTTGAATATCGGATATGGACATTAGTATCCAACCCATTTGCAGCCTTAGGTCTCACACTCAAGACTTGGAATTCTCCCCCCAACTTCTTTGGATAATATTTGAATATGTATTTGTCAAATAACAGACATGGACATTACGGTATCCAACTCATTTATAGCCTTAAGTCTTACCCCCCTGTTGAGCGCCAAATATTGCACATTTATTAGGGCTGTTCACGAGTCAAGCTAGCTCGAAAAGCTCGCTCGACTCGGCTCGAGTAAGCTCGGATTGACTCGGCTTGAATGGCCGATTCAAGCCAAGCCAAGCTAATTATTTAAAGCTCGAGTTGAGTTCAAGCCAAGTTCGACCAGGGGGCATTTCAACTCGACTCGACTCGAACTCGACTCGACTCGAAGCTCGAGCTCGAGCTCGACTCGGCTCGATTAATAAATATATTAAATATTATATATATATATATTATATAAGTTTTAAGTTTAAACTTAAAAATAAAAAAATAATAAAAAATAAACCCTAGAGTCTCTACCCGACTGCACACACCCCCTTCCCTTTCCCGTTCTTCTCTTTCTCTGCCCACTGCCAGCCGCACGCCCGCCCCGACCACCACCACCAATTTTCATTTCAGCTCCGCAATAGTATGATTTCAATCTCTTGAGATCTACTTCTTAGGCGAGAAACCCAAGAAATTCGAGATGGGTTCTTCTCAGATTTGTTAGAGCTTCAAGGAAATCCAATGATCTGATTGGCTAGAGCTCTTTACTTGAATTTCTGATTTGTGTTCTGCTTTGTTTCTTTTCTAGTACTTGGATTTTTGTTGGTTGAAGAAGATCAAGAACAGATCAGTTCTTACAGGTTCCTCATCCGATTTGAAGCTTTGTTTGGTTTTTTCATCTGGTTTTGCTTTGATTCTCTTAAGATTTTTGAATTTTTCATCAATGGAGGAGGATCAAGAACAGAATCCATTACTCTCTCACCCAACAAGCTCGAGCTTGTCTCGACTCGAACCAGTAGCTCGACTCGAACTCGACTCAACAGCTTTGGCAAACAAGCCAAGCTTCAATGTTGAGCTCGAGGCCAAGCTCGAGCTCGAGCTCGAACTCGAGTACATCATGGACAAGCCAAGCCAAGCTTGGCTCACCTCGACTCGACTCGGCTCGATGCCCACCTCTAACATTTATCCATTATTTTGTAGTGCTTTTCCATGAAAATCTATGTCAATATGACTCGATTAGACTAATTTTCAATGTGTGGAAGGATTTTGAAGTCTAAGAGAAATGGAGCTAAAAAATAGAGAGTTAAAGCCCAAGAAAGACCAAGTAATGAAGAATTGTAGCTTTGAAGATCATGAATAAGCAAGAATTTCAGGGAGAAAGAAGATCAAAGATCAAGTGCAAATAAAGTCAAAGAAAAATAATAATTTTCGATGCATCGACTAGATATTCAATTTGATCGATAGGTCATCGATTGATTGAGAGAAGAATTGAGAAAATCAGGATTTTCGGTTGAACTCTCTGGACTATTTTTGACACTTTCGATTGATCAAAAGTGTGTGTTCGATCAATTGAGAATTGCCATATTTTTTAATATTGTTTGTTGGATAGTTTTGGATGATTTTGATCGATTGGGGATTAGAGTTTTAATCGATCGATGGTTCTCGATTGATTTCGATCAATTGATGGTAAGCATAAGTGCGAAAGTTCACGAATTTCTTAAGCCGGTGGGATTTTTCCTATTTAAGCAAGGGTTTTATACGAGTTTAGAGAAAGTCCTAGTGTTTCGAGAGAGAAAAAACTAGGGCAGAGCTTCATCGGTGCGTTCCTTATTTGATTTCTTCTTCCTCTATTATGTTTTTATTTTATTTTGTTAGCTATACTAATGGGGACATCATGGGCACGCGCACGCGCACATGCACGTCCCCCTACGCACGTACGCAAAGAGGAGGGCCCCACCATCGATATGGTCGATGACGACATCTAAAGAGGGCCTCCTACTTAGAGGACTGCGTTTTGCTTCGTTGGAGTGGACCCGATAGTCATGTGAATCCCACCATGGGTTCTCATGATCGTGGCTCAATATTTTAATTAATCTAGTACTTTGGGTTTTGCTTATTATTGTTATTAAGAATATCATGGATGGTTTATATTGCTTTGATTAGTTGTTATTTTTGTTTACTTTATCTCCAAGTAATAGGTTGAGCACATGGTGTGAGTTTTGGTGTGAGGCCTATATCCTAGACCGTACCATTCCATAAGCTTTCGCGGTCCTCCTAGTCGAATTCCGGCGACCCGCGACGTGTAGATATCATTTGTGTGCATCCCTGAGTCATACCCTGTCAATCTGAGTCGGCTCAACTTGAGACTTGTACCCTTGCGACCGCGCCGTCGCGACGGTTCCGACGCCGCAACTCGCACCCCGATGCGATACCTAGGCCAAGAGATGTGGACCCGTGTTCAGTTCGAGAAAAATGTGTCACATTTGTAAACCCAAGAAAACATGTCTCATCAATCATGTCAAGTACATATCCCATCCCCAAGTACAAGCAACCCTTAAAGTCAACTCTCTCTGTCTCCACCCATCCCTTTTCAAAGTACACCCATCACTCCATCCATCACCCATCTCTTATATCATCTCTCTCTCTCTCTCATACCATTCTCCCAAGCAAGAGAGCAACCATCCATGGCTTTCCAAGGAGAGGAAGAAGCTAGGTGTGGCCCACCTCCCTACCACCCAATCCCAACCCTCCAATCTCCATCATCCTCCATCAAAGTGGTAGCCAAGGTGTTAGGCACTCCATGGAGCTCAGAAGAAGCAAGAACAATGGGTGATTTCATGACTTCCACCGTTGTTTTTATTGTGATTTGAGGGCCCACATATGGTGGGACCCATCTTGATGTATGCATTGTATAGGGAGGGCCCATAGTAGCGGGGTCCCTCCCCCCCCCCCCCTCTCTCTCTCTCTCTCTCTCTCTCTCTCTCTCTCTCTCTCTCTCTCTCTCCCTGTTTGCAGCTCGCCATGATGCAAGTATTTTATGCACACTGTTGTCCAAGCGGGGCCCACATCGTTGCCACGTCCGAGGCCCACCACTGGCTGTCCGTTTAGACTGGCCCGAACTGAAGGCGAAGCAAATGTCAGCTTGACATTGCTGGTGGGCCACACGAGAGGACCCACCAGATGCATGTATTTCATTCAGTCGTCCAATCCATGGACGCTGCTGGAAGGTCTAGCAGCTGTGAGACCCACCGTTGTACATGTGCCCTCCCAGCCGTCCATCCATCGGACGTGGACCCCACCATGACAGCGTGTGGGGCCCACCTTGACTTCATGTGTTGTGATCCACACCGTCCATGCATGTGTGATCCACATGAGGTGTGGATTTTATTCACGTTGACTGTCCAGCATCCAAGGCCTGGACGTTGGAATTCTTTCAATAATAATAATAATAATAATAATAAAATATAAATAAAGATATTATAATAGTATAATATATACTATACAATATATGATGGTGGGCCCCACGTGGGACCCACCTACATTTGGGAACGGATTGGCTGGTGCATCTCACACCAGCTTATAGCTGCTGTATTGCAGCAAGAAGTCCCGTGGACCCCACACATGATATATGTGTTTCATCCATGCTGTTATCAACACCGTCCATTGCTGGACGGTGTCATGTGGAGCCACCGTGACGTATAAGTTTAATCCACACCGTCCAGATGCCTGGACGGTGGGACCCACACCATAATGTATATGTTATATCCAGCCACCGTCCATTTGTTTTACATCTAGACCGTCCAGCTACTGGACGAGCAGCCCGGGCTGCTGTACTGACACCAGCGAGTTCTGTGGGTTTCGTCCTCATCGTCCATTTGCATGGACCCCACATGATGCGTGTGTTTTATTCACACTGTCCATATATGTGGACCCCACCTATATACCTGTTGTATAGATGTCAGCAAGTTCTACGGGTCCAGCATGATGTATGTGTCGCATCCAAACCGTTCATCCAATTGGCTAGCTCATCTTAAGCCGGGACTAAAAATGAGGCAGATGTATCAGGTGGACCACAATGCAAAAACCGTGGAGAGATGAACGCCTACCATTGAAATCCTTTTAGGACCACAGCAGTGTTGAATCAAAATGATATTTGCTTTTCCTCTCAACCAGGTCTTTGTGACCTTATGAACAGACTGGATGAAAAATAAACGTGATGGTGGGCCCTAGAAATTTTAAACGGTGAAAATCATTATCTCCACTGCTATTTGTGGTATGGTCCAGATGAACTTTCGATATGATTCATTTTTTAAAGAAATGCTCTAAAATGATCTTTAAAATAGATGAATAGGTGTAGATGGTGCGGCCCCACTTGATGTTTATGAGGCCCATTGGTGCGACCCGTTGATGCGGCCCACTTGATGTATATGAGGCCCATTGGTGCAGCCCGTTGATGTGGCCCACTTGATGTTTATGAGGCCCATTGGTGCGACCCGTTGATGCGGCCTACTTGATGTATATGAGGCCCATTGGTGCAGCCCGTTGATGCGGCCCACTTGATGTTTATGAGGCCCATTGGTGCGATCCGTTGATGCAGCCCACTTAATGTATATGAGACCCATTAGTGTGGCCTGTTGATGCGGCCCACTTGATGTTTATGAGGCCCATTGGTGTGACCCGTTGATGAGGCTCACTTGATGTATATGAGGCCCATTGGCGCGGCCCGTTGATAAGGCCCACTTGATGTTTATGAGGCCCATTGGTGCGACCTGTTGATGCGGCCCATTTGATGTATTTGAGGCCATGTGCAGGCCCACCTGTTGTGCATATATGGCCCATTGATGCGGCCCACTTGATTATATGAAGCCCATGTGAGCGGCCCATGTGATACAGCCCGTTGTGATGTTTTTGTAGCCCATTTAGTGAGGCCCATTATGATGTGCATTAGGCCCATGGGTTGTGGCCAATGTGATGTATTTGAGGTCCACGTGCAGTGCCCACCTGTTGTGTATTTGTGGCCCATTTGGCGAGGCCCATTGTTGTGTATTTATGCCCATATGGCAAGGCCTGATGTGATGTATTTGAGGCCCATGTGCAGTGCCCATCTGTTGTGTATTTGAAGCCCATTAAGATTGTATATGGCCCACTGTGATGAGGCCCATTGAGATCGTATATGGCCCACCATAATGCGGCCCATTGAGATTGTATATGGCCCACCGTGATGCGGCCCATTGTGATGTATGTAGCCCACCGTGATGCAATCCATTGTGATGTATATAGGTCCATGTGATGCGGCCCATGTGATGTGTATTAGGCCCATGTGATGTATGAGACCCTTGTGTAAGGCCCATCGTGATTGTATGAGGCCCATTATGATTGTATGAGGCCCATTGAGATTGTATGCGGCCCATTATGTTGTGTATGAGGCCTTTGTGTGAGGTCATGGCCCACTATATGTTTGGTCCTATAAGGGTCACTCCTTGGGAGCGATGTTGGTTAAATGTCCACATTGATGGGCAGTGATGGTTAAATATCCACATTGCGACCTTCCCTTAGGCCATTTGTTAGGCCGATTATCGATGTTGATTATCGAGGCTGATTATCGATACTGTATTGGTGTCGATTATCGATGTTGATTATTGGTACCGATTATCGAGGCTGATGCTGATCATCGATGCCGATTATTGAGGCCGATTATCGATGTTGATTATCGGTGCTGGTTATCGATACCGATTATGAGTATGTGACAGCATAACATCATTATACATGCCCATAAGCATCATCAACATGTTTGTTATGAGATGTGATTGACCATTGCATATGTCATTGGGCTGATTGTTTATGGGACTCCCTGATAGACGGAATTGCCCCACATGAGTGCGGTATGCGCAAGTTTGATGCATGACTGGATAGTATGACTCATGCTTCTTGCATTTTGTGATATGACCACCATACGCCCTAGTGACATCAGGGTTGTGGCCTCCACAGACATGTCGTGGATGGCCAAATGAGACACCAAAAATGTTTAGTTCGAGCATCTGGGCACGTTAGATGTCCGTGGGTGAAAGTCCCTAAACCTACGTGGCCAGTAGACGCCCCAATGTCTAAACCGAGTGGATACATGAGCGCCCGAGTGCCGAGTACCAGTAGGCCACGTCTCACATTGTGTCGTGGTCGGTTGGGAAGGGGTGTGGCCTTACCCACCTGAGGGAGTAGACAATGTTAGGCTAAGTCTGACTAGATTGAATAATGGGTGGTCTACTATCGACGAGCCAGGTAGGCATTGGTACACTGCTGGAAGGTGGATAGTGAGGTCTCTTTCACTTACCCAGTTGTGCACTTGATAGGGCGGCAGGTGGCGTAGAGTGTACTAGACCCCGATGATAATCCTAGAGATGTACGATACTAATATGTGGACTTATTGAACAGGAGTTGCATACTCATTCATTCATTCATTCACTATCCACTCGGGCTGGTGGTACACAACTATTTGTTACGTGTACCTTCGCAATTGCCAGAATTTCGGTTGGGGCGCGCGATTAACCTGAGATCGGGAGTTTACCACATTGAGTCTACTATCCAAATTTAGGTATGAGACTAGTTTGGATAGAAGTCTCTTGTGGTGGACCCCGTAGCCTGCGATACTACGTACAATCATCCCGACTTCACACTTCAACTTGGTCATTTCATTCACATCGCATATTGTGTTACATTCTCAGCACATAGCATTTGGTTTACTGTGCTTCTGTATTGCATAATCTGATTAAGGTTGACGGTATTGGTGAACTCAATATCTGATATTTGGCTTACTATGTTTTCGCATTGCATAGCTGATCTACATTGTTTTTCTCAGTATACGATATTGGCTTATTATGTTTTTGCATCAGATAGTCTGGATAAGGTTGATGATATTCATGGACTTGTCAGTACTTCTGCTCACTCTGATATATGTGTGTTTGACACTTACCTTGGGCACACACTTTCACAACCCTCTAAGCTTTCTATAAGCTTATGCACGATAGATGCGTGCAAGTGGCGTTAGGTTGCAGCAGCGTTGAGCTTGGAGTGTGCAGCGGATTTCTGGAGCATATGATTTTTGATATATGTATATTTTTCTTTCAGCACTATATTCATATTAGTGGATATGTGATGATGATGTTGCCTTTTGTGATTTGGGTATACTTGTGGTTATGTTTCTTACAAGATAAATGTACGTTGAAAAATCCTCCTTATAGGATCCCAGGATCGGAACCTGGTGTATGGGCGCTGGGAACCGAGAATGGGGTACTACGGAGGCTGTTAGCACCAAATTCAGTGATCAAAAATTTTGTGAGCCCGTTTTCTGAGTTTGGGGCGTGACGTTTGGGGTATAGGGTTTTATTATAAATAGGCACCCATTGTAGTCTTTTTTCTCATTGAAAATTAATAAAATTTCTGTATTTTTTTTTACTCCTCTAAATTTCTAAGTTATGGAGATCCAATTGGGTGTGAAACCCTCCCTTCCTCGAAAGGCTGCCTACCGTGGTGCGAAGCCACACCTATCTCAAATCACCCCATCTTCTACCTTCCATATTCACATTTTTCTACATCTACACTTTAAATCTACCCTCTAATGCAGCCGCTTTTCTCTCTACAACAGATTTTCGGAATCTGGCCCTGCAAGGGGGCTAAAACTTCGGCGGAGCACCATGCACAGACCGTGCATCGGATCAGGCTGAAATTCGGAGATTTTGTAGCCCACCCCTGGCCAACCAGCCCCAGGGAAGGGGATTTTGGGTTCGTGGGCCCCACACACATGCGAGCGGGATCACACATACATGCGTCTGGGTCATCGCTGTTATCCATGCATGTGGTGCTTCTCTGGTTCGTCTCTCTCCTCTTTTTCACTCATCTTTCACCCAAATCCCTAACCCTAACCCTAAATTATTCAAATCTCCAAATTTATGCCATTTTTTCAATCTTAAGGTTCTCCGAATTAAAATTTGTGAATCCCTTAGATTAGGGAATTATTTTTATGCATGTGTTGATGAATTTACCTTCCTTTGATGATTGTTTGGTCTATAATTTTGATTAATCCGGCCCTAGCATGTGTAGGCCTGGATCTGTATAAGATTTCCCTTGATTGAGTGCTTGAACTTTTGTGTGGGATGTGAAATTTTGTGTAACTGTTTCTGAATTAGTGTAATTTAAAGCCTGAAAATCTTACACATCATACTTGAATTTCATATCCTTGCATCAAATTTGGTATCAGAGCTTAGGGTTCTTGTAGGGGAATGCATTACATGTTTAGAGTTTAGTTTATTTGTATCCATTATGCATCAAGTATCATCATGTAGAGCTGTTTAGAGGTCCATAATTCTTGAAATAAGCTACTGAATTTTCTACTATCAGAAAATCCCCATATCTCTTTAATGGATTTTCTGTTAACAGATTCTTTGAGCAGATAGGTTACTGGAAATTGAGTAGTATTGTGTCGTTTCCCCCATATAGAGTCCTATACGAACATTTACTGCCATCTAGGCGCATATAGTTGTAGTAGAAGGTCCTTAAGTTGAGTTAGTAGTTGTATGCTCACACATATGGTTCGTGGTTTTGGCTTGTACCCTACACTAAATATGAAGTAATTGCAAGAGTCAATGAACAAAATGACACAGCAGTTTGAATCTTTGGGTAGGTGCTTGGAACAACGTATGTACCAACGCTTTGAGCAGATTAATGTGCGTGTTACCCAACTAGAAACCTCCACCCGGGCAAACCCCACCATTAGGGAAGATACTCAATCTCAAGCAGGTGATCAGGAGATTAGACCAAGGAATGGAGGTGGCAAAGGAATTGGTCATGGACGTGCACCCGTTGTTCACTCCCCAAGTATAAGGTTGTGATGTAGTAATAAACTCGGTAAGACCGAGGTCGAATCCACAGGGACTGAACCTGTACGTAGTCTGAAATTAACTAGAACTAGAACTAGAATAAGATGAAATCTAAATCGAGTGTGATTTGAGGAATAATGGTGAAATAATAATCTAAAACTAAAGAGAAATTCAGAGAAGGAACACTAGGAATTCAAAGGATCCACTTGTAGAGATCAGGGAGATCTTATTCCTGGATTAAAGAATTATGGAAATTTACTGAATTGTCATTAATATAGTTTTCAAGAGATGAAGGGTATATGAATTAGAATGGATTCTATCACCATACCATGCCCAAGAGACAATGGTAAACAACAGAATTAAACTAATTACCAACCATCAACATGCTATGAGAGTTAGGAAAGGGTACCGTCATCCAACCATGCCCAGGAGACAATGGTGAACAACAGGGCTTCCTGACGTCATAAACATAAAGAGGAAAAGAACATGCTCAAAGTCATCACAGACCCATTGTAATTTCAGTCACAACAGACCATTAACAACTAAAAACATTCCCTTAATAAAACTCCCATTAACATCAGTTCAATCTAAACAAAGGCACAAGCAAAGAGGCATCCCATCACACTTCAAGCTTCACCCCTTAGCCCTAGCTAAAGGGGTTTAGCCTAACATGATTAGGCAAAACATCTTTAATTAAATAAATAAATGAGAAAAAGAAAAGCAATAGAATAATACTCTATTCTCTCTCCACAGCTGCTCCACAAGCCCAAGCTCAGGCTCTTCTCTGATTCTCCCCGTTAAGATGCTCCCTGGCCTCTCGTTTCTCTCTTCCCTTTATAGCTGCCAGGGTCCTTCAGTGCATAAGGAGGTCGGCTGGAACTCCTTGCGTTACGCAGTAATAATCCTTTCGCAGCAAGGAAAGCAGAAACTCACCCACGCAGAGGTATTAGAATCGGTGGTGACTGTGGGGCCCACTTGTAGTGACTTCACACCTTATCAGAGTTGTTCATTGGCTCTGGTAGGTTGATTTAGGATATCGTGCCAAAATTGAAGAGGATCTGAGCTTTTGGTGAGCCATGGCATTGATCAATGTATGAGAATGATCTGGATTATGCACTTCTGTTGTTGTACATGGACAGATGGAAAGGATCAGGGTTTGGTCGATTTCTCCCCCTGATTACATTGGATGGTTCAGATCTTTGTCCCAAAGATTGCAACGTGGCCCATCTCGATCAGCCGCAGATCTGTCCGCGAACAGAGCTCGCGTAATTATTACGCTGTGATGAAGGTGGGACCCATGATCAGTGATGCATGAAAAATCCATTCCGTCCATTGGTTTCAGTTCGAGAAACCGGTCAGAAATGACCAGTTCTTGATTAGATTCGGTGTGGCCCTCAGTATCTTTTCCTTCACCTTCCGTCCTCCGTTTAACGGCTGGGATCTTGCACTAGATCGCATGGTAGAAAAGTGACGCCTAGGTGAGGGTAATACCCTCCTTCTGAGACCATTGAACAGTTCGGATCATTGAACCGGAGAGTTTGTGAGGACCACAAGAATCGTCCGCAAGCTACAAAGAATCCCGCAAGACAGAGCTTCGCATCCAGCTATGTGATGGTTGATGGGCCCATGGATGATGTCAGTGGGGATATCCACGCCGTTCATTGAGATCCACTCGGAAAACCGTTTGGTTTTGATCGGTTTTGGACGAGCTTCTGTCGTGGCCCACTGAAGTATAGCCCAGCCGTCCATCCTGTGTTTCAACGATCAGGATCTTCCAATATTTTGCAAGGTTGAGAAATGACACCTAGGTGAGGTGACTACCCCCCTATGTACATAGTGAACGGTTCAGATTTACGATTTGAGTGATGGGTGGGGTCCACTACTCAAAAACGGACGGACAGCGTCCGTCTGCTGTCGCCCAGTAGGAGATGGCGCGGGTCAGCCCAGCTTTGACCGGGCTGACCGTCCGGTGTGGGGCGGTCACGTGCATTCTCATGTACATGCGTTGTACATGCGTGGTCCACCCTGATGTCCATGAGAAATCCAATCCAACCATCTGTTTTGTAACTTCCTAAAACGGGTTGAGACCGAAAGTGAAGCATATCCAGATAACAGGTGGGCCCCAGTTTGACAATTTGTGGGCTGATCTGTCCGTTGGGGCACTTCCACAGGGATCGAAAGGATGAAATTCGAATTGTACGGTTAATTTATGGCCCTCATGTCATGTATGAAGTTTTGACCTGAACGGATAGTGGGAACCCTGCGATCTTTTATTCTGAACCAATTTCGGGCCACTTAAACTTCAGTTTCTCGATTTTCGCGGATCTCCGGTGTGTAAATTCGATAATCTTGGTCCCCTGGGGTCCGTTCCTTGCTTTTGTGATATCAGAGTGCCAAATCCACGCTTTTACTATCAGTTTTCAGTCAACGCTCCTGATTGAATCCTGCAACAAAACACAATTAAAATACTCCATTAAGCAATGTCATGTTCGTAAATCCATGTAATAACTAGGGTCTAATATGCAATATTCGACCCTCAACACCCGTGCACCTGTGCACCCACCCCGCAAGGGACATTATGATCATTATGACTCAGATGCGCAACTCCTCGAGGGAGTTAGAGTAGATGCCCCTATGTTTGATGGTCACTTGGACCCTAAAATTTTTTTAGACTGGTTGGCAAATATGGACCACTATTTTAAGTGGTATGACATGTCAGATGCTCGTCGATTCCAATTCGCCAAGATGAAGCTTGTAGGCTAAGCAAAGAGCTTTTGGGCTACTGTAGAATGAAAGAAGAAAGTGCGATTACCACTTTTGGTTGGTTGAGGAATGATAGTCTCTTCGACATGGTTCCATGAGTGTTGCTAAATATATTGAGAAGTTCGAAGAGTACTTGACCCCTTGTGAAGTTGATGAGGACCCCGTTGCTCGATTTAAGACGGGCCTCCGTTCTGACATTAGGAAAGAGTTACTCGCTAAGAACATAGACACTCTTGAAGTATTGGAAGTCGAGCAATACCTCAAAGCATCTGTGGGAAGGCAGTTTGTCTTTCACGGTTCTAGTGTTAAGCCAACCCTTCTGGGGCTAAACCTAACACTGGATACCAAAACAAACCTTTCAATAGTTCTCAGTCCAAGCCCAAGGATCATAAGGGTAAGGAGATTGTCAAATCTAGCTCACGTGGAAGTGGGGCAACTAGGTGTTTTAGGTGTCAGAGGCTTGGTCACTTTGCCCACCAGTGCGGCACGAAAGAGGGCACCAAAGTGCTCCTTATTAATGGGCAAGTAGAAGTAGTGCCCCTAGAGAGTGACGACGAAGAGGAAGAATATGAGCCAGTAGAAACCCTTAGTGATGAGGAAGAGGGAGCGCATGAGTTTATGACCCTTGCAGTTGTGCATTACGCCTTTGCTCAAGCCAAGAACACTAACGATTGGCACTGCAACACGATCTTCTATACTTATGTAAAATGTGGGGAAAAGATCTGTAAGATGATCATGAATAGTGATAGTTGTGTCAACGTGGCATTGATTAGCACTCGTTTGGACTTTAAGCTTGAAGCCCATCCTCAACCCTATAGAGTGTCTTGGGTTGATGAAACTTCCATTCCAGTCTCGCATCGTTATCTTGTTTATATTAAGTTTAGATCATATAAAGACACACTTTAGTGTGATGTTGTTACCATGGATGTTGCCCATATCATTCTAAGTAGACCTTGACTCTATGACAGAAATGTCACCATATTTGGTCATTCGAATATGTGTACATTTTGGTTTAAGGACAAGAAAATCAAGCTAAATCCACTTCCATCCAAAAACACGACTGGAAAGGAGGCTACCGCACAGAGTGGTGTGAGCGGCTTAAAATAATTGAAGGAGTTGAAGTCCAAGTCCAAACCTCTCTATATTCTAAATGCAAAAGACTTTGAGCGAGAAATTGAGGCGAACTCGATGGTATCTCCATTATGACTAGGGAAAGTGTACGAGAGGCAAGTGTAGAGTTACCCACTGAGGTCATTCAAGTAGTGCATGAGTTTCGTGATGTCTTTCTGATAATCTACCGAATGAGCTTCCCCCTATGAGGGATATACAATATGTCATTGATCTAGTCCCTGGGGCGACTCTACCAAACCTACCTCATTACATAATGAACCCAAAGGACCATGTAGAGTTGAAGAGGCAGATTGATGAGCTCCTAAAAAAGGGTTTCATTCGAGAGAACATGAGCCCATGTGTCATGCCCGCCCTTCTTACACCTAAGGAGGATGACACATGGAGGATGCGTGTTGATAGTAGGGTCATCAACAAAATCACAGTCAAGTATCGGTTTCCCATACCGCGTCTTGATGACATGTTGGATATGATGGCCAATGTTACTATCTTCTCGAAAATTGACCTCAAAAGTGGTTATCACCAAATCTGTGTACACCCTGGTGATGAGTGGAAGACGGTCTTCAAGACGAAGGATGGGCTATACAAGTGGCTAGTTATACCTTTTGGGCTGACTAACGCCTTAAGCACTTTTATGCGTGTGATGACCCAAGTGTTGAGGCCCTTCATGGGGAAGTTCTTGATCGTATACTTTGATGATATATTAATTTATAGCATGACTAAGGAACAACACCTCAACCATTTGAGGCAAGTTTGTGGGATCCTTAAAGCCGAGAAATTGTACGCCAACCTAAAGAAGTGTGCATTTTTGTCTAGTAGTGTTATCTTCTTAGGTTTTATTGTATCAACTGAGGCGTATTGGCAAATCCCGAGAAGGTCAAGGCCATCATCAATTGGCCTAAACCCCACAATATTCATGAGGTGCGCAGCTTTCACGACTCAGCCACTTTCTATATGAGGTTTATTCGAGGCTTCAATTCCATTATGGCTTCCATCACGGATTGCATAAAAAGGGAGAGTTTCAATGAACAAAGGTAGCCTCGAAGGCTTTCAAGAAGATAAAGGTCAAGATGACCGAAGCTCCAGTCACGCGACTTCTGGATTTTTCTCTCCAGTCACCCGACTTCTGAATTTTTTAAAAGCTTTTGAAGTCGCATGTGACGCGTCAGGAGTCGGCATAAGAGGAGTACTTAGTCAGGAAGGGCACCCTATCGCCTTTTTTAGTGGGAAACTGAATGAGGCGAAACAAAAATATTCCACCTATGACAAAGAGTTCTATGCGGTAGTGTAATCACTACGCCATTGGCTTCAGTACCGATTGCCGCAAGAATTCGTCTTATTCTCAGATCACGAGACTTTGAAATATCTGAACGCTCAGAAGAAATTAAACCCTAGGCATGCCAAGTGAATTCCTTCAAGAGTACACTTTTGTACTTAAGCAGAAGGCCGGTGTAGAGAATAAGCCTGCCGACGCGTTGAGTCGTCGAGTCGCGTTACTTAATTCCATGAGTGTCAAAGTCACGGGCCTCGAGCGCATCAAAGAAGATTATTCTGAGTGTCCAGATTTTGGAGTTGTGTACGCATTGTTGTTAGAGAGTCCGTCAAGAGCTAGCAGTGAGTACTTGATTTTAGACGGATATTTGTTTAGGAGTAACCGCCTATGCATAACTCGCACCTCCCTTAGAGCCTGTTTGGCCGGACCGATCCCACAGTATTAGGAGGGATGGGATCGCGATATCCCAGGATATGCATGACGAGCCAAACAGTCCCGGTTAACTTGTCCCGGGATATAACCAATCCCATGAATCTTAAAACAATCCACTGACATCACCATCATTACCTTAAAATTGATCCCATCCCTTGGTTGGATGGATTGGAAGGTAAAATCCGGGATATGTCGGGCGTGCCAAATAGACCTGGTGAACTTGTCCCGGGATATAGCAATCCTGTGGATCTTAAACCAATCCACTAACACCACCATCATGACCCTAAAATCCATCCCATCCCTCCTAATCCCATGGGATTCGCCCGGCCAAACAGGCCCTTAGTGATTTTCTTATCTAGGAGTTACATTCAGGAGGGGTCGCGGGTCATTTCGGTTGAGACAAGACAATTGCCCTAGTGGAGGATAGGTTTCATTGGTCAAGCCTTAAGCGAGACGTGGCCAAAATTATAGAGCAATGTCGTACTTGTCAACTGGCGAAATAGAAAAAAGTAAAATATGGGATTATACACACCTTTGCCAGTTCAATTCATCCCTTGGCAGGACATCAGTATGGACTTTATGCTTGGACTCCCTAAGACTATTCAGAAACACGATTCTATATTTGTTGTCGTGAACCATTTTTTTAAAATGGCCCACTTTATTTCTTGTTTTAAGACCTCCAACGCATCCCATGTTGCCAAGTTATTCTTTAGTGAGGTCGTCAAATTGCATGGGTTACCAAAAACCATAGTGTCTGACCATGACGTGCGATTCATGAGTTACTTTTGGAAGACACTATGACACATGATGAATACTAGGCTCCAATTTTCTTATGCCTACCCCCCCTCAGACCGATGGTCAGACTAAGGTGGTCAATAGGAGCCTAGAGAGTTTGCTCAGATGTTTAGTGGAGGAGCACACCAGAACGTGAGATACCGTACTACCTATAGCCGAGTTGCATTTAATAGTTTTGTCAATAAGTCTACGGGTCTAAGTCCTTTTGAAGTCGTTACTAGTTATAAGCCTACGAAGCCTATTGATCTTGTCCCTATGTCACTGTCTCATAGGCCATCAGAGTTTGCAGAGTTCTTTGTGCATCACATTCATTCATTGCATCAAGAAATCATGCGAAAGATCACTACTAATAATGAATATTACAAATTTTCTGTAGACCAACATAAACGTTTTAAGGAATTTAATGTAGGGGACTCTGTGATGGTCTGTATTAGGCCCGAGTGGTACCCTTATGGAACCGTTCGTAAATTACATGCGCGTAGCGCTAGACCCTTTAAAATTATAAAATGAAACGGTCTCAATGCGTATATGGCAGATCTTCCACCTTCCATGTGAATTAGTTCCACATTCAATGTGAATGATCTAGTTACTTTTCAGGGGACCACTGATACTTTATCCGGCCCTTCGCCCAACTATCCTGATTCCTCAAACCTGTCCCTTGATCCATGGCCTCTTCCCGACCATTCTTCTCAGCCTCTACCTCCCATACCTACCCTTCCCACGCCCAGAGAAGAAATAATGATATTCTGGACCATCAGATAGTATCAACGTCGAATAATGAGTTTCAGAAATACCTAGTTAAGTGGAAGTCATGCCTAGCTTCAAACAGTACGTAGCTCACTGAGGAGGAGCTTCAAAGACTTGATCCTGAGATCTTGGAGCGGTTTAGGAGTTTTGTTTCGCCAGTGGCGAAATCTTTGCAGTCAGGGAGAGTTGATGGGGACATCACGCGCACACACACGCCCCCCCTACACATGTACGTAACGAGGAGGAGGACCCCACCATCAATCTATATCGATGACAACGTCCAGGGAGGGCCTCCTAGTTAGAGGACTGCGTTTTAGTTCGTTGAAGTGGACCCAATACTCATGTGAATCCCACCATAGGTTCTCATGATCATGGCTCACTATTCTAATTAATCTAGTACTTTGGATTTTGCTTATTATTATTATTAGGAATATCATGGAGGTTTAAATTGCTTTGATTAGTTGTTATTTTTATTTACTTCGTGTCCAAGTAATAGGTTGCGCACATAGCGCAAGTTTTTGGGTATAGGGTTTTATTATAAATAGGCACCCCTTTTAGTCTTTTTTCCTATTGAAGATTAATAAAATTTATATGTTTTTTTTCTGCTCCTCTAAATTTTTGAGTTGTGGAGATCTACTTTGATGTGAAACCATTCCTTTCTCGAAGGGCTGACTACCGTGGTGCGAAGCCACACCTATCCCAAATCGTCACATCTCCTACCTTCCATATTCACATCTTCTTATAGTCATCTACGCTTCAAATCCACCCTCTATTGCAGCTGTTTTTTTCTCTATAACAAAATTTCAAAATCTGGCCCTGCAGGGGGGCTAAAACTTCGGCGGAGTACCACGCACAGATCGTACATCAGATCGGACTGAAATTCGAAGGTTTTGTAGCCCACCCCTAGCCGACCAACCCCAAGGAGGGGGATTTTATGTTCGTGGGCCCCACACACGTGCGAGCGCGATCACACGCACGTGTGTGTGGGCCGTCGCTGCTTTCCACGCGTGCGGTGCTTCTCTGGTTCATCTCTCTCCTCTCTTTCACTCCTCTTTCACCCAAATCCTTAACCCTAAATTATTCAAATCTCCAATTTTATGCCATTTCTTCAATCTTGGGGTTCCCCGAATTGAAATATGTGAATCCCTTGGATTGGAGAATTATTTCTGTGCATATGTGGATGAATTTACCCTCCTTTGATTATTGTTTGTTCTATAATTTTGATTGATCCGGCCCTAACATGTGTAGGCCTAGATCCGCATAAGATTCCTCTTGATTGAGTGCTTGAACTTTTGTGTGGGATGTGGAATTTCGTGTAATTGTTTCTAAATTAGTGTGATTTAAAGCCTGAAAATCTTGCACACCATACTTGAATTTCATGTCCTACATCATATACCTAGCTAATCTCTTAACTAAGGCTAATGAGAGAAACTTTTGGTTAATTTTTTATGTTTTAATTTATTTGATTCAATACATTGGTTTAAATGATGATATTTAATTGAATTGATTTGAATTTTACTTTAGAATCTTTTGAGTTGGATAATTATTGATCCATTATGACTCTGGGTACATTGGATGCTTATAATTGCAATTAATTGGCTAGATTAGAGAAGGCATTAATCTATAAAATTCACTAATCTATTATCGACTCAGGGTACAGTAGATGCTTGGAATTCTCTGTGATCAATTACTGAGTACTTAATGAGATTATTATTCAATTGAGATTCATATATTGTTGGAAATTTTGAATTATGAATTAACTGTTTTATCTTCTGATTTGAAGGAATCCTTATTTGATTCCCATTAAGTTATTGAAGTTAAATCGATAAACTAGGCACTGTAAATTGATTAGAAGTAGATTCTTGGATCCTTGGTTGCTTTAATTATTGTTTCTACAGCTCTTTTATTCAATAGATTAAAAACACAAAATTCTCTTTAGTTCTAGAAGTGTTCTTAACCAAATTTCAGTTCATAAGGATCAACTTCGGATTTACCGAGAATACTACTTATCTCTCTCTCTCTCTCTCTCTCTCTCTCTCTCTCTCTCTCTCTCTCTCTCTCTATCTCTCTCTCTCTCTCTCTCTAATAAGAATTAGGGTTCCTAAAAGGTATGTGACTATAAAAACTCAAAATGTTTAACTTTTGGAGGTTAAAGCTCTTAAATAAGAATTGTAGCTTGAAAATTAAGGTGTAGAAAATTGTCCTTTACCAAAGAGATGTTCTAATATAAACCTTATTTTTCTTTCTTTTTCTCTTATATTGAATTGATGTACCCAATCCTTTATATAAGTAGTGTATAATTGTTCATGGGTTGCAAACCCAACAAAAGTAGTAATATAGCATTTGGTTTTAGAGTACAAGTAAATTAATGAGAGAATTTATGTATTCTCCTTTAAAGTTTTAAAGCTTTAATGCTAAACTTTTTCATTCTTATAAAAGTTTTTATCATTGCTTTATATTTTTCATTTTCTTATTTTATAAGTGGTAAAGAATGCATGTTTCTATTTTGGAATATATTTCTTCTTCTTCTTATTGCAATTGGAATGTTAATCCTCATGTGTTGTAATTACTTTTGAAACCTACTATAGAGGATGGATTTTCATGTTTAGAATTTTGGAAGAAGACCCAAATCTAAAAGATGTAATGTAGAGCGGGCCATAGACATATTCCAGGTACAACTGGACTAAAGCCTCAATGAAAGCGAGCATAGTCTGTCAGATCTGGGCTCAGTCCTACGTAGGGCATGATGTAACTGGGGCCCAGGCATGTCTGGATCAAAGAAATTTATTTCGGATAGGGAGAATTTGTCGTTTAAAGTCTAGACAATAAATCAGCCATAACTTTTAATTCAGGTATTGTTAAGGAACGCACAACCTATTGATCTTTATGTAACGATGCTTCTGGGGTCATCTTGATCTAAAGAGTAGGTAGACGACAATAGTTTTGTGAAAAACGTACAACTTGAATAAAAAATTGTTATTTTAGGAAAACATTACTATTTTTAGCAAATTCTAATTTTGTATTATCTCATTCATTTTAGAGTTTTAGATTTTCATTTTCTTAAATTGTTCCTAATCATGTTAGGAATCCTCCAGTTAGATTAATTTAGGACTTTCTATTTTTGAAAATTTTTATCATTTAGAGTAATTTCTATTCTAGTTGAATTATGACATCTATTATGGTTTGAGTCTTTCATATAAGTGGTGTTGTCGAGCATTCCAAATTGATTTATTAAATAATACAATTTTAATTTTATTTTCTTTTATCTTGTGGATTCAAGGTTTTGCTTACTTGAGGAAGACAATGATCTTCTTATCATTACTTCATGCCCTTCCCTATGTTAAGATGGGTTCTCACATTCACCTATAAGTGAAGACGTTTGGACGTCCCTAGGATATCTATCTGGACGTCCCTGGGGTATCTAAACCCTAGTGATGCCCATGGATATTGATTTGATCTAATGATGTGGAAGCCTATCCTGGTGTCCCCCTCGTGTTAATGCTCCTTATGTGAATGATATGAAAAGAATGACATACTTAAGGTTCTCATTTTGAAAAAAAATATCTAGAATTAGAAATTTTTATTTTCGCTAAGATTAAGATGTCCTTGGTATAATTAAAGGATAATACCTTTTTTGAAAAATACCGTATTTATGATCAGTGTCTAAAATGGTAAATATTGAAACATGGAAAATTCTAAATTTGGATTTTTTTTTTCGAAATCGAGCTTCTTTGGTAAAATCCTTAGACTAACATAACACGGGTCTTTATGAGTCAAATTGAGCAAAAATAATAATAATTCAAAAATTCTTTATATACAATGAAGATGATTCCATTAAAAAAAAATAGATTATTTGATATCCAAAATTTTAATGTTTTTAAATGCACAAGACATTCAATATTTTTAAAAGAGATTTTGACTAGATCTGATTGAGTTAAAATGTCATATAAAATTCTAATTAAATATCAGGATAATGTGGTTAAAATTTTATATGATGATCAAAATATTGTTTTCAGAAATCTAGCAACTCTCCCTCTATCTAAATAACCATTTTAGATAATAAAAAATGTACTCCTGTAACTCAGATTGAGTTAAAATTTTATGGATATTTTTCTTAGTGATAGTAATTGTCATGTAATTTTTTTAGACAAATCAGATCATCAAAATTTCTTTTTTAAAATTTTAGATAGACCATAAGTTCGCAAATTCTATTTATTAAACTTGGACTAATTTAAATTTTTTTAAGTCACTCTTGATCACAATGAGAAAATTATATCTAAAATTTTATATTGATATTTAAGATGTAGAAGTCAGATTACTTGAATTTTTAGTGTTTTCGCATCTAAAAGCACATAAAGTTGGATTTTATTTTATTTTAAGCATAAATTATATTGTTCATTGGATAGGTGACGCATTTGAGAACTAATGAATTGGAAAAAAAAAAAAAATTTTAATTAACCAGGAAAGGGATTTTGCAAGAATGATGGGTTTTAAACTTGAGGACAATGAGCCCTTGTTTTTAAAGATGGTAAAGAGAAGTATAAACTCATATTAAAAACATGAGGAATTTATTTAAGATATGGAAATGATTCTACTAATCAAAAAGCGACGAAAAGGCATAAGATAGTAATAAATGAGAAGACTCTATTTTTACGATGAAAAAGAAAACACTTTGCTTGGAATTGAAAAGTGAAACTTGTTTATTAAAGTAAATTTTATCGCTAAGAATCCAAAACAAAGAGGATGGTTTAATAATAAGGTGGGATATTTAAGCAATAATTATAATTGTACTGCGTAATGATTTTTATGTTCTTACTATAGAGTTAGTTTTCAAGAATATTACACTAGGTATGTAATAGAATCTACTGTTGACGCTAATTCAGTTTCGAAGTCTTATGAGATTTGAATTGTATAATAGTTGATTACATAATGGATTACATTATTAATTCTGTTTTAATCATATGAAAGGTAATGAAAGTAATTTTCTACATATGCATATGTACAATCAAAATCAAATTATCATAGCAACCGATAATACAAATGCATATTGTAAAGCATGTTAATGATGTTGAAGTCATTGTAAGGCTTGTACTGATCCCATATTAGGCATGACAAAAAAGACATCATTTTTCCCTTAAATAACTGTGCAATTATTTTTATTAGAAAAATAGAAAGTAGTATGCAATGGAGAAAAGAAGAAATTGAAAATATTAGATCTTGCAAATTTAAGTTTGAACTTGAATAGTCAATATCTCAAGACACGTTTGTTGTCCCTTTTTAGATATTCGAACAAGTGTAAAATTAAGTGTAAGAGTTTGAATTGCCAAACTCAACTAGGTTCTTGTGTAGGGCCTAAATCAAAGTCATTGTATAGGCCATTGGACATGGGTGCATACATGTTGGTTTCCATGGGAACCTCCGGTGAGAGTAAACGTAGGTCCTTGAATTAGGACCGAGGCTGTTGGTTAGCCTATAGAAAACCAACTAAAATCTCCCACGAGAGCCTCTGACAGAAATGTACGTTAGTAAGTTCTTGTGTAGGACCGAGGTTCATAGTGAGCCTATAGAAAACTATGTGAAGTCTATTGCGGGAGCCAGTCCTTGTGTATAATTGTAAAGATTAGAGGTGAACCTAATTTAAAACCTCCGATAGTAAAATCTGGTACACTTATGGGTTGAGTGAGTCCTCCACGAGTGGAGTAGGTAAACCAAATCATTATACATATTTTTGTTTCTGATTGTTATTTGAGCACTTGTTTAATTATGCTTACGTGGTGAATGTTTAATTATATGTTTGTATGATTAGATGAATGCTAGACGTTAATAGTTAGCATATCCTACACACGCATGTACATTATCATGTTTATAAATTAATTGCTTAATTGTTATATCCTTTGAAGTCATGTGATTGGACCATCTAATGGCTTGGAAGTCTTAGAATTTTGCATTGCTTAGTTTAAATTGCATATTAGTTTAAGTAGGCAATTGTATTTGAAATGTATAGTTTTTATTTGGTCTTAATTACCTCACCCCTCTAGGACAACTATCATTTCTTAGCTTTGCCAAGCTTCCACTTATAGCCCGTGGCATCTCACCACTCATAATTTTAGATATACCATCTAAAATTGTTAGGATGGCTAGTGCTCTCATCTTTACACACTTGTGCCTCGTTTCCACGTGAGAAACTAGTGGAATTAGCTCTCCTCCTCCTTCATGGACCAAAATCCTCTCCAATTTTTTATATGCACTCTGTCTTACATGTAAATTCATACATTTCATTAACCAATTACTATTGTTTTAACTGGACATGTAAACTACCTTTCGCATATCAAAAGAAAAAAAAATTGCTATTAAAACCTCTTAGTTCTTATAGTGTGGCTCGCTAATTGAGTTTACTTGTTTTTGGATTAGGTTGGTTTTTATATCTTTCATTTATTTTGGTGACCTATGCATGGTTATTGGGTTTGATATGGTTGGCATCCCATCCCCCCGTTTCCTTTGCTTGGCTTACCTGTGGAGTGGATGTAACACTTGGCCCAACCAGAACAGTGTCCTGAGGTGTCCACGTGGGATTTGCCTCATGATCGCTCGATTAAACCGCTCGTGTGAGGGGTACCACCAACAAATTAACCCAGGTTATCTCATTAAGGTGGTCAAGTCTGGTTACGATCAGACTAAGTGCGGATCGTTAAGCCAGATAGCCTGTTTATACTTGGCAACAACCTGTGCGGGCCATGCAACGACCAAGGAAGGTCAAAAAAATCTAGTAATTGGGGAGACCGTGGACCTCACTGGGCTTGTGGTTCATCACGGACCACGGACTCAGCAGACGCCTAGAAATTAATTATTCGTGCCGTCCAGACGGCACTTGCCAAACGCAACTGTAACGCCCCGAAAAATCGGGGGTCATGCATACGCTCGACTCCCGAGTTCCCGAGTATCACTTATCATACATTTTATGGTTTTATGGTTAATCAAGCTTAAATGCGTAATTTGAAATATCCTGGGGCATGAAACACAGTCACACAAGTCTACTGAAATGAAGAAGATGTATGTGTATATATGAACAAGTCCAAAAGAATGTATACGGGCCGCTTAAGGCGTCGCCCAACAAAATTGCAAAAGAATAGTGGATCCAAAAGATTAGAGCCGAGCCCACGCTCAGCGATCCGATCCCGCCTCTCCAGCTGACTGAGAGTCGTCCATCAGCTGGAAGTATGACAGCTCCTCCTCCTCGTCGAGAGTAGCATCGCCACTCTCCATCTGCTCTGCATCCCCTACATCTATGAGAGAGTCTGGTTGGTGTTTTAAAACACCATCCCAGAGTGGGAGTGAGTGATCAACTCAGTGTGAACTATTGGTCTCAAGTTTTAACATGCATCAATTATAATATGAACTTAATGAAAAACAGACAATCATCAACACATGGCGACTCTTATTTAAATGCATGCATGCGGGATGATATGATGCATGCCCTCGCCACAACGCTCCCTCAAGCGACTCCATCTAACGATCGCATATGACAGCACTCCCTCAGAGCGACCTCGATTGCCGAGTCGCCACCCTAACTAATGCGATGCAATGCGATCATGTTAGCCAAGTTATTAGTTAAGTCTATTCATCCAGCAGGTTGAGGATTCTGATTCACCCTACGTATCACTGCCCTAAGCTGGTTGCGAGGCCAAGACCCCCCAAACCCGTGAGGCCGAGGCCTCACGGTCCGTGATCCCGTCGGGTTCCTCATCCCCGACACCAAGCACATGAGGAGTGTCAAAAGGAAGGGATCGCTCGCGGTCACTATGGGGAGGCGTGGTACCTCAACGTAGGCCGACAGCTCGGACATAGTGTCTCATTCCACCATGCCCGACTCACGAGGCTGTGGACTAGTTTCAAATAGATTATTAATGGGCTACAATTGTTGCAGGGTGGTTCAGGTTCCATACATATGTGAGTACACGGGGTTAACAAACAGGGTTGATCAGTTAGTAGGCTAGACCGCACGACTCAAGCGAGCGTGAGACGAGTGACCTCGGGCACAAGAGACCCATGTAGTCTAACTACAGCCACCCGAACATACCCGCCCAAATCCACGGGTTTAGCCTGAGGGTAGTCCCACCAATGGGACTACCATCTCTCCTCATGATTCCTGACCATCCTAAGGGTATGGAGGGTGATTCATAGCATGCCGGCTACCAATGTATAATCTAGTACAAACCACATCATGCTCTCATACTTCTCAACATATCATTCAGATTCTCATAGCAAGCATGGTTAACAATATCATGAAATAAGTGCATGTGAGGTGTGTGTGTGGGTGAGGGAGTTACGCACTTCCTCCATCTCAAGCCATCATATGCACAAGGGTAATGAAAGCATACATATTAAGAGGTAACAATATATGGAAGAAATGAACGAGGCATGAGCATGTTATCATCCATACACAAAATCATGTGAGAAACAAGTACAACATTATGAAAGAACCATCATGCATATCCATACAATTTCAACAACCTACAATTCCTAGGGGTTCTCTAGACTTTCAAATATACCAACCAAGCAATCAAAATCGTTAAGCTAGTACTACAATTGGTGCTAGGCCACCTAAGAACAATAGTCCGCACCTTCAGATTTGTTGAAGACTTGAGAATGACCTAGAAGAGCCGAACTAGGTGGTGATCGGTTGGAATCCTAAGACAATGTACTTGCATGTTAGGATTTCATACAAATCCTATCTCAACACAAAGGATGGGGGTGTTTACCTCCCCATCGGTTGGGGAAAAGGAGCTTGGAGTCGTGGATGTGGGAGAAAGGGATGAGATTTGCTAAGGTTCTAAGTTTCCTTGGCTCCTCCACTAACAACACCCTCATTCCTTTCTTTTTCCTTTCTCTTTCTCTTCCTTTCTCTTCTTTCTCTTCTCCATTTTCTCTCTTCTCTCTTTCCTTCTCTAGGGCAAAATCGTATGGGGAGAGGGGGTGCCCAAATGAGGCTCTTTTATAATGCCAGGTTTGGTGTAAATGGCCCCAAGGGCTAGGTTTTTACTATACTAGACCTATGGGAGGGTCTTTCTAGGCTCTAGTGTCCTATCACCCATCTGACCACCAAATTTGGTGTGAAAGTGTCTCGTGACCCGATGAGGGGTCAGGCAAAGTTTGGGGACAAACGGATCAACGAAAGTGGGGTTTGAGCTTAGGGTTCTAATCTTTAAATGGCCTGGGAGGCCCATTCTGATTGATGGGGCATTTCTGGCGGCCCTCTGGCCATGAAATTTATAGGGTAGGTGCTCCATGGCCCGATGAAGGGCCACACAAAATTTAGAAACGATCGGATATGGGGTTTGGTCGTACGGGTTCAATTCGCGATCAACAGTCACCGTTCCACGATCGGGTCCCAAACTTGGTGGACGAGCGTAGAAAAATACAATAGACCTTCACCGTAAACATAGAAAAGATCCGACGACTAAAAAACCTATAATCTTAGTTTCATTCAAGTGATGCCAGATTCTAATCTGGCATTGGTGGGGTGCATTTGGCAAGTGTCAGATTCCAATTCTGAGTATCCACTAGGTCCGCAGTCCGCGATGGACCACAAGCCCAGTGAGATCTATGATTTTCTAAACTTTCAGATTTTTCTGACCCTTCTCGGTCGCTGGGTGGCCCACAAGGGCTGTTGTTAAGTGTAAACAGGCCATCTGGCTTGGTGGCCCTCACTAGGTCCTATCATGACCCATCTAGTCTACTCGGTTGGGTTAATCCTAGATTAATTTTACTTGCGGTACCTCAACACGAGTAGTTTAAATGAATGCTCCTGCGACAAATCGTACATGGACGCCACAGGATACTGTGTTGGTTGGACGAGACGTTACAATCACCCATGTATAAGCTAGTATTGAGTGTCAATGGTCAGTAAGTGATAATATAAGTTAATTACATAAAAAAAATTTAAGGATTTTTTTGAAAATCCAAAACAGTAAAAATCTAGGATGTTACAGCAACTCACCTCAACCTGGTCCAAAGGCTAGAATTTTAAATCACTGACCCTTTTTAATGAAAATAAGATATTAAGCATTTTGACCATCAGATTTCTTCTAAATTTACGTTGAAAGCCGAAAACATTTTTCTACGCATGTCCATAAAATCTGAACCCCGATCGTGGAACGGTGACCGTTGATCGCAAATCGGCCCCTTGTGGTAAAACCCCGCTTCCGTTTGTCCTCAAATTTTGCACGGCCTTTCATCGGGCCATGGAGCACCTATCTTACAAATTTCATAGCCAGGGGGCCATCAAAGCCGCCCCAATAGCCAGAAATGGACCCCACAGGGCCATTTAAAGATCGGAACCGTATGATAAAACCCTGCATCCGTTGCCTTCAAATTTTGCACAGCCCCTCATCGGGCCATGGGACACCTATACTCAAAATTGGTGGCCAGGGGGAGTGACAGGGCAGCCCCAGTAGCCAAAGAGGGGTCCCATAGGGCCATTAGAGAAATAAATAGAACTTAAGGCCATTTGGCCCAAAAATTCAGGATATAAGATCCTTTAGCACCCACTCTCACCATTTTCCAGCAACAAGAGAGAAAAGAAGAGAGAAGAGAGAGAAGAGAGGAAGAAGTGAGAGGAAGAGAGTGTAGGAGAAGGTGAGGCCCAAGAAACTTGGAAACTTGGTGAATCTCCTTCCTCTTCTCCATACCCTCCATTACAAGCACCACTTTCAACCGATTAAGGAGGTAACCACCTATCTTTTCTAGAAATATTTTGTGTGGAGCTAGGCTTTGCATGTAATCTTAACATGCAAATGCATTTGACTCAGGACCTCAGCCAATCAACCCGTGAGTTCGACACTTCTAGGTCGTTTCTTCAAGCTCTCAACGATCCATAGGTGCGGACTATTATCCTTAAGTAGCCAAGTACCAATTTTAGGATAAATTTGATGATTATGAATGTTAGGGTGATGTGCATGAGTAATCTAGAGAAAACCTAGCCAAGAACCTACATGATAGGTCCACTCAAATTTTATGAAATGATAAATTATTGTTTGTTTGTTCTTCAAATTGGGAATGAAATTGGTGTTGCATGTTCATCTCATACATGATTCTTGTATAATTTTTCCTGTAGCATGATTGCGTTATTCCTTGTTGTATTCTTGTGTTATGAGTGATATATAGTTCTTGGTTTCTTCGGTAACCCAACACCACACACATACACATTTAATTTCATACTATTGAGAGTAGTTGCATTTATAGTAAAATCTGAATTTTTTGCTCGATGTATTATGTGCATGACTTCACTTGTACTAGAAGATGAACCCTTAATTGTTGAAGTATTATTGAATACAATCAAATTCCTAGGTTGGTCAGGGAATTGAGGTTGGAGAAGGTGGTCCTGTTGGTAGGACCATCCTGTGGCTAGACTAACGAATTTGGGCAGATGCGAATGGGCGACAGTAGTTGGACTACATGGGTCGCTTGCACCCGATGTCGTCCGTCACGTACTCGCCTGAACTTGCACGGTCTAGTCCACTTACTGACCAACCTTGTTTGTTAACCATGCCTACTCACACCTGTATGGAACCTGAAACATCCCTCGCCTACCAAAGCCCATTGATAACTATTAGAAACCGATCCACTGTCTCGAGAGCCGGGCATGGTAGAATAGGACACTGTGACCGAGCTGTTGGCCTATGTTGGGGTGACGAGCCTCCCCGTAGTGACCCCGAGCGATCTCACTTCCCAGCACTCCCCATGTGCTTGAAATCGGGGATGGGGAACCCGATGGGATCAAGGATCGCAGGGTCCTGGCCTCCCACGTTGAGGGGCCTTGGGCTCGCAACTTGTTAATGACATTGATACCGTAGGGTGTACCAGTTTCCCCAATCTGCCATATGAACAGAATTAATTAAAGACTCGGCTAACACGATCACGATCGCATCGCATTAGTTAGGTTGGCGACTTGGCAGTTGAGGTCGCAATGAGGGAGCATTGGTCATGTGCGATCGTTAGACGAAGTCGCTCGAGGGAGTGTTGTTGCGAGGTCATGCGTCATATCATAATTCATGCATATGCATTAATAAGATTAGTTAGGGATTTATGAATATTTGTCTTTCATTAAATTCATCATAGAATTGATTCTTGCTGTTACTTAAGGCTAATAGCGCCCACTGAGTTAATCACTCACTCCCACTCTGGGACAGTATTTTAAAACACCAACCAGACTCTTCAGTAGATGCAGGTGATGCTGAGCTCGATGAGTCGTACGGTGCGGCATAGATGAGGAGGATGGGCTATCCTACTTCCAGCTGATGGGCAGGTCACCGTAGATTTAGCGGGTGGATTATGGATTGCTAAGTAGTGGACTCAGCGCACTATTCTTTTGGGTATATTATTTTTTATTTTGCTGGGCGACGCCTTGTGCGGCCTGTTAATATATTTTGTAGACCCGTATACATTAGTCACTTACATTCCAGTAGACTAGTTGTGATGGTGATTCATGTTCCAATCAATTCCATACTGCTCATTAAACTGAATTAAATACAAAACATTAAAATTTTGTTATAAGTGACACCCGGGAACTTAGGAGTCGAGTATATGCACGACCCCCAAATTCCAAGGCGTTATAGTGGATCTAGTTGATTTTTTCTCATGCCCTAAAATTGAGGACAAAGCCTATGGATGGAGTGGATTTTATGTATAAAATTTGGTGAGCTCAATAAAGCCCGATGTTTTATGAGTTGTGTATAAAATAAGTGCAGAAGAGAATTTCCCTCCATATGGGATGCGACTAGTGGCCCCAATATAATGTTTATGAGAAATCCATCACGTCTATCCATTTTACCCACTCATGTTAGGACATGAGCACAAAAAATCAGTAGATCCAAAACTCAAGTGGACCACGTGGCAGAAAACAATGGAAAGGGAATGCCTATTGTAGCAACCATCCCAAGGTCCACCATAATGTTTATATGCCATCCAAACCTTCATAAGGTCGTTTCCCCATTGGGATTAGGGGTGTACACCGAGTCGAGTTGGCCTCAGCTTGACTCGGCTCGGCCACTAGCTGACCCCAGCTCGAACTCGGCTTGGCTCGATCTTCGAGTTTTGACTGGCCAGCTCGGCTCAGTTCGGTTAGCATCTCGGGCCAGTTCGAGCCAAAATCAAGCTTATGCAGCATTTTCACAAAAACATGTTGTGCACTTTCAATTTCTCACTAAGTAAAACAACAACAGTTGTATACAAGTATTTTCATCAAACACCTTTTAAGCAACATCAAAATCGAAAAAAAAAATGATATTTGTTTCATATACATACCTTCCTTGCCACTAGCCGACACTTTGTTGAGTCATTTCATCAAACACTTGGTGAGCAACATCAATATCAAAGTAATTGAGTCACCGAACTAGTTCGATCCAAGTTTGATTCGAGTTGGGGTTTGATCCGAGTCAAGTCCAGCTTAGGCAAGCTCGAACTCGGTTCAAAATTTTCTCGAGCTCAAACAGATCAGCTTGAACTCAGCTTCGAACCGAGTTGAATTGAACTTTTTTGAGTCGAGACGAGCGAGCTAACCAAGTTAACTCGGTTCGTGTATACTCCTAATTGGGATGAACCGAAAAAAACAAGAATATTGGCCTGATCCAAAACTTTTTTGGTTCCATGAATGTTTGAACGGTAGGTGATCTCTCCCCCATTGTTTCTTTGGTGTAGATCGCATGAGTTTTGGATCTGCCTCATTTTTTGGCCATATGTCGTGACATAAATGATAATACCGGTGGACGGAATGAATTTTTATTTCTCACAAACATCATGCAAACCCATCTAGCATGTGTTTTACCTATGCTGTACATCCATTCGTTTTGCCAGCTAATTTTAGAGTATAAGCACAAAAGGGAAGCAAAGCACAGGTGGGCCACAGTATATTGGAATTAATGGTGTTTGAACGCCCACTGTTAAAATCTTACAGCCACAAAATTTTTGTATCAAGCTAAAATTTGTGTTTTCCTTCACCTCGGTCTATGCAACCTTATGAACTGGTTGGATGACAAATAAACATTGGTGTGGTATTTTCGAATGTTTCAATTATTAATATGGCTTCCTTTGGTGTGGTCCACTTGAGCTTTGGATTAGCTTTATTTTTTTAGCTCATATTATAAAATGAGTTCGCAAAATGAATAATTGGTGTGGATAACAGCCCATGTAGGGATGTTCCTTTTGACAAGGTCACTAAGTACACAAGGACAGGTTGTAGAGTGAGGAGCTACCATGGTGTGGATTCTCTATGAGGGCTGACCGTGATGTATGTGATTTATCCATGCCATTCATTCATTTTGTTCAGCTCGCATGAGCCCAAAATTGAAGCATATCCTGAGCTCCAATGGACCATACCACCAAAAAAAAACAAAGAGAATAGAATTTGAATATCCACCGTTGCAAACTTCCTGAGGTCACAAAAGTAGAAGTTTCAAATCAAGCTGATATTTTACCTTCATCCAAGCCTGTGTGACCTCGTGAAAAGTTTGGATGGCAAATAAATACCAATGTATTTCTAAGAAGGCTTCAGTGACAGCTGTCACTATCCTCCTATCGACGACGGTGGTCCACTTTAACTTTGGATATGCTTTAATTTTGGACTCATGTGGTAAAATGAGCTAAGAAACCAGATGAACGGTGGATAAAACACATACATGACAGTGGGCTGCACATGGAATTTATGCTAAGCTACATTAGAGTGAGCTACGCACGACGAGTGCGACTTCACTGAGTACCTGTAATCAGCAGGTTGGTGCGACCCTAACTATAATGGCAACCTTGATGTATGAAATGTATATCCATGCTGTCCATC
Source organism: Magnolia officinalis (assembly GCA_021015155.1). Lineage (NCBI taxonomy): Eukaryota > Viridiplantae > Streptophyta > Magnoliopsida > Magnoliales > Magnoliaceae > Magnolia > Magnolia officinalis. The sequence continues at coordinate 151,879 of JAJHSJ010000487.1, forward strand.
TATTTTTTCAGCTTATTTTAGAGTCCGGTCCAAAAAGAAACAGTTACGAATTTTAGTTGGGAGTTATTGACCAATTAAAGCTTTTGCGGACCACAAAAGTTTTGAATCCAGCTGATATTTATTTAATTTTCCTTTCATCCAGGTGGAGTTTTTAACGGTGGGCGTTGAAAGATCATTATTTCCTATGGTGTGGTCCACCTGAAAATTCCGCGTCCCACCCACTAGGCAATCCGCTTCCTTGAGTCCCGCGATTTAACGATTGGATGGCGTGCGTTAATGCCACGTGGATTGTCACTTTGTGGAGTGCAGCCCCAAAGATTGTGGCTTGAGAGACCCGAAGGACATTTTCGTCACTTTAAAATAAACGAGGAGAATTCGGTCATTTCAATTTTTGTCTTTGCCCTTCCGTTCTTTATCTTGAGTGGTTGGCTCGGAGGTTCGAAGTTCGAACCCAAGGCCTTCGAGGTCGGGAGGCTTGGATCGTCAACCAATGGAGAAGTGCATACACCATAGACTAGGTGTATATTTGGAGCGGAAAGGATCTCGTAACTCTCCCGATCACCCAAATTGGTAGTATTTCGTGAAGCTTGCCTTTCATGATGCCTGAACAGGTTAATCATAACCGTTAATTCTGTGTCACATGCTATGGATTGCCTACGTGCAACAACTTTTATAGTGATTGAGTAATTTTGTGGGCCCCGCAATGGACTGTAAACAAACGATTAAAGTGAAAACACCTTAACTAGCTACAATTCCACATGTGTGCACCATACTGTAGTGGTCAGCTTTATAGGATCCGCCTGTTACTTTGAATGTGAATACGTAACAATTCATTGGGTTGGTGCAACACATCCACCTTTACTTAACATCCGTACATGCTGATCCAGACCGTCCAAAAAATGGGCCCCGCAGTGGATGGGGTAGATGATCTTAACCATCTCACTTTGCTATTGAATCTGGACCACTGGCGTTCTCTTTTGAGGAATTCTAGTATGCAGTTTGCTGCACAAAAGTTATACGCAGTTCTCTCCTGACAAAACACAAGGGGCAAACACGTCAGATGACTAGGACTCTAGTTCTGGTGGGCCAAATCAAAGGAACTGATCTGTGGTAGAAATAAAGATCAGTGCCCGGTAGAAGGCAAATATTAAAATGGTCCATCTTCAACCAACAAAAGTCAAAGTCAGACTCGTTCAATCACTGCAAGTTCTGGCCTATCACTCATCCAGGTAGTTGATCATAAGATCAATGGTCCTGATTATTAGAAATATTTTCTGATTGTACCGTACAAAGGGAGATGCATAGAACTTTCATGCAGCGAGATGTGCCGGATCATTCCTCTTTATCTTTTCAGCTGTCCATCGCTAGATAACGAGTCCACAAATTAAATACTTACGGGTGTCATACGTACACGCCACGTGTATGACGGATGAGTGGGCGCAGTTTTTTGTTGCGATAATGGCCCACCTCTTTGCAGAAAAATCTAAATAATTAAGAGTAAACATATATATGATGGGGCATACTAATTACCTTGAGTTGTACACGACTTGAGTTAGCTCGGTCCTCTTGATCTACTTAGACCGGGAAAAGATCGACTCACCTCGGCTTGAAATTGGATTTGGACTGAGTTGAGCTGAATTTTGGAGTTTGAAAAAAATCGGAGCTGAGTTTGAGCTTGCTTGAGTTGGACTCAGCCTGAGCTCGACTCGTCTCGAATCAAACCTTAACTTGAAACGACTTGGATCGAATGAACCGGCTTGGTGACTTGGTTATCTTGATATTAATGCAACTCGCCAAGTGTTTGATAAAATAACTCAACGAAGTATTGTTTCAAATGCATGCATCATCTGCCGGATTGACCGGTGGCAAGGAAGGAATTGATATGAAACAAGTTACTAAAAAAAAACCTTTATATTATAAGGATGCCTTCATATCTTGATTTTGATGCTGCTTGTTGAATGTTTGATGAAATACATGTAAAGTGTTCTTATTATTTTGCATTATGTGAGAAATTGAATATACACTTTATGTGTTTATGAAAATATTGCACAAGCTTGATCTCGGCTCAAGCTGGCTCATGCTACTGATTGAACCAAGCCGAGCCGATTTGGCCAGTCAAGCTTGAGGATTGAGCAATCTGAGCTGAGCTGAGTTTGAGATGGGGTTAGCTACTAGCTTAGCCGAGCCGAGTCGAGCTATGCCAAGCTCGACTTGGTTCGACTCATGTATAGCTCTAATACTACCAAATTTATTTGTCGCGTGTATAAACTTTACGAGTTTGGTAATTTTGATTAATGGACAACTATATATAACATGATTAGTGGACAATTTTGCATCATAAATAATTTGTACAGGGCAGGGAGTTTTGAATATTCAAAAAGGCAGAGAAAATATTTTAAATGAAGTCGCCCAGCAAGGAAATATGGGTATTGGCCAATGTACTATATAAAATTCACCTATAAAAAGCCTTTAAATGGCTTATATTTATTTACATTCAATGGTCAATTTTTCCTTTGCAATATTAATTTTTTAAAACCTCTTGCAGGTAAATGTGTCCTTTCAAATCTTTTATGTGAGTAGCCTGCTCTCAACTAGGGCTGTCAACAGGCCGGCTTTGGGATAGGTCTCGGCCTGAATTTTGAATTGTTTCAGGCAAAGCCATCAGGCCATGCCTGTTTAAAATTCTGTTTTTTTTTAGGCCCGAGCCCTACCCATTGACACCCCTTACTCTCACCTCTCATCCTCTTTGTTAGGCTTGCATGAGTTATTACCGTAGAGCTTGTGCAACAAGGCTCCGGAGGACCCACCATTATAATTGTGTGACATCAACTTCGTGCATTTGTTGCATCGATTTTTGTTAGATTGTCATCCCCAAAATGAGATGGATTGGAAACCCAATTAGACCACAACATAAGAAAAGGTGAAGATGCTTCCGTTGTTGAAACTATTATGCATCCTTCTCCCTTTTGCTTTTAGGCATCATGCACCTGCTCTTTTTCCTGCATCTTGTCCCTCCATTAGTCTCCCTTATTCTCTTTTCCCTTCTCTAGGTGTTTGTACCACATCTTGTGGCATAGAGCAGTTTTAACCGTGAGATACATTAATAGGGGGGAAGCAGGGAAGTTTTTGGTAACACCTCAGTGGGTGTTACCTTTACCTTTAGCCGTGAGATGAGGTTGTTTTTGGTAACACCTCAGTGGGTGTTACCTTTACCGTGAGACCTACCTTGATGATAGAGCTGTACACGAACGGAGTTAGCTCTGTTAACTCGCTTGACTCGACTCGAAAAAGCTTGGTTCGACTCAATTCAAAATTGAGTTCAAGCTGAGCCGAGCTAATTTTTGGAGCTCGAAAAAGTTTTGAGCCGAGTTCGAACTTGTCCAAGCTTGAATCAACTCGGATCGAACCTCAACTCGAATCGAACTCGGATCAAATTAGTTTGGTGACTCAGTTATTTTGATATTGACGTTACTCGCCAAGTGTTTGATAAAAAGACTCAACGAAGTGTTGTTTCGGGTACATACATTCTCCACAAGATTGGCTGGTGGCGAGGAAGGTATGATATGAAACAAATCACTACATAAAAAACTTTATATGATAAAACTACCCTTGTATTTTGATTTCGATGTTGCTTATTGAGTGTTTGATGAAATACCTGTAAATTGCTTGTTGTCATTTTGCATATTGTGATAAATTGAAGGTGCACTTTATGTGTTTGAGAAAATGTTGTACAAAATCGAACTCGGCTCAAATGGGCCCGAGCTAATGATTGAACCGAGTCGAGCCGGCCAGTCAGGCTCGAGGACCAAGCCGAGCCGAGTTTGAGCTAGGGTCAACTAGAGCTGAGTCGAGCTGTGCCAAGCTCAACTTCGTTCAACTCGTGTATATATAACTCTACTTGATGAAGTGTAGTAAATCCATGCAGTCCATCTGTTTTTCCAGCCCATTTTAAGACGAGTTACAAAAAATTAAGTGAATCCAAATCTCAAGTGGACCACACCGCATGAACACATTGGTGATTGAATTCCGACCATTAAAAATTCCCAAGGCCCACCAAAGCAGATCCATAATGTTTATTTTCCATCCAACCCATTGATAAAGTCAAATAGGCCAGGATTAAGAGAAAATACAAAGATCAGCCTAATCCAAACTTTTGTAGCCTACAAAAAGTTTTTAATGGTCATTCATCACCTTTCCAAGTGAGATTTAGATCTGCTTAAGTTTTGGGATAGCATGTTAGAAATTAATGGGTCACCATGACATTAAGGAAGTGGAGTAGACGGTTTGGATCAATTGGATTGTAATTGGGTGTGGCCCATGGAGGTGAGACGTGTACACCATATCAAGCACCTAAAGAGTACCATACATGTCCGTTGGAATTGCCTCTCTCTCTCTCTATCGGGGTGGTGGAATGGAAAACCATGTGGAAGTCCTAATTAAAGATGTACACGAGCCGAGCCGAGCTGAGCCGAGCCGAGTTTGACCTAAGTTTGGTTTGGCTTGTTTATGTGATACTCATGTTCGAGCTTTACACGAGTCAAGCTTCGAGCCTATCCCTACTATTTGAGCTTGGTTTGGTCCATATTATATGAGCTTAAGCTTGGTTTGGTTTGGTCTAAATATCCGAACCGAGTCAAGTTCGAACATGAGTTAGTTCGTTTATTTTTGTTAAATCACTACAATGTCCTCTGATGTGGTCCATCGTAGGCTCAGGTCTATCTCATTTTTGGAATCATTCTAAAAAATGATGTCGTAAAGTGAATGGACGAAGTGAATAAAACATATACATCAAGGTGGGGTCCACACAGCTTTTCCAGCACCCACGAACTGAGTTCAAGTCCGTTTGAAGGACTAGTTCTGTCTGGATTTTTCATTGCGGCCCATCTAAATGTATGTGTTGTATATCAAGGCAGCCCATCCATTTTTCCATATCATTTTAGGACATGGGCCCAAAAAAGAAGCAGTTCCAAATCTCAGATGGGCTATACCACAGGAAATAGTGATCATTGAATGACCACCATTACAACTTTCCCAGGGTCTACTGTAATATTTATCCACCGTCCAAACTACTGATAATGCCACATAGACATGGATAAAGGTGATTGACCGTGAAATAATTTGTGAGGGCTACAAAAGTTTTGGACCAAGCTGATGTTGACACTATGATGATCTTAATAGTGGTCGTTTAATGATTAATGTTTCATGTGGTATGGCCCACATGATATTTGGATTTACTTCATTTTTTGGCCTATGCCATAAAATGAGCTGGAAAAATGGATGGGCAGCGTGGATATGCATCACATACATTGAGGTGGGCCCCACCACAGGAAAATAATATTGATCCGAAACTTCTGTCCCCCCAACAAGTTTGGATCCTGTGTTGTGGTCTACCGGAGGTTTAGATCTTCCTTACTTTTGGTCTCATATAGTTAAATAAGTTGAAATTTTTGACAGGCAGCTACATAAAACACATATATCATGGTGGGGCCCATGGAGCTTTGACACCAATTATATGGCTAGTGTTGAGGTAATTAGCCAATTCGAATCCTGCTTTAGCGTACTGACTAAACTTTGTGGACCCACTGTCATGTTATATGTATTATCCACGCCGTTCATCCGTTTTTATATATCATTTTAGGACATGATCCAAAATTGAATCACATCCAAAGCTCAAGTGGACCAAACCACAAGAAACAGTGTGAATCATGGATCAGGTGGTGTAAGGCCCATCATACTAGCGGTGGTAGGACTTCCGTTGGAGAAAATCTCCTACGATTTGGGGCAGTGTGAATCCATCACGGGCTTGCATGTGCCATCTTTTTTCCCTGATGGCTAGAGATTCTCCCAGTGGATAGGTGAATCAAATCTACACACATTAGATAGGCCACACTCATGGCTACAATGATGGGTGCTTTTTACCAGATTAATGGAATGCATGTAATCTAACTGTTGACTCAGGCCCGTAAGAATGATGGGATTCAACCCATACCATCTCACAGGAAGCCATTTATGGCCATCCATTGGATGTCCAGGGCAGAAGTTTTGGGTCCATTGGTGATATGGGCAAAGTTCAGAATGAAGTTCATCCAACCTTATAACTTTTGGGTCCTGCTCCATCTACTACATTGGGGCCCATATGTTGGATGGTTTAGATATATGCATGCCAAATGTACTAACTTGACTGATGTAGATAAATGATCTCATAAGTTTATTTATTTATTTATTTTTATTTTTTAGAAATGATAATTGTTGCTTATAATTGTTTTTGGGTGCATTTAAGGCAGATTTTTTATTTTTTATTTTGGCAAGTTTTAGCCTGTTTTGGGCTGACTCTGAGCGTGATTTTAGGCCAATTAATTTTGGGCTAGTTTTTGTCCTATTTTGGGGTTGTTAATGGGCTGGGCTATGAGCATATTTTGGTCTCAATTAATAACACCTTATTGCGGCCCAGTTGTAGGCTTGTTTAGGCCTAATTTCAGGCACCTAACCAAGGCCCATTTAAGGACCAATTTTCCATCATTGTCTTTTGGTAAAAATGTATAGTTGTGATTATTTTGGTTGGTATGAGTAAATGGGATAGATACACTAGTTATTGAGACTCATCTACATATGTGCATTATCAGGATTGATGAATTGTAATGTTTAAACTCATCATACCGAAATTGAAAGTGGTTTAACCTATCAAGAGATGTTTAGATTATCGACAATAGTCACTTAGGCCTAATTTCAATGATTCGAGGCTAAGAGCATAGTCACTTAGGCCTAATTTCAATGATTCGAGGCTAAGAGCATAGTCACTTAGGCCTAATTTCAATGATTCGAGGCTAAGAGCATTGGATAATGCTTATGGGCGTCATGCTCATCTAGGTTATAAGGGTCTATACTTTGCTAGGCTACACCAACTATAGATAGTGACTCATATGGCTCAGTTCACCCGTCTCTTTGTCCATAAGACATTAAGAATATCCATTAGGGGCAATTAGATTGGATGGGTCATAGTTTATATGACTTAGTGGATACTCTTGGTTACGCGTTCCACTAAAGTGGCCATGACTAAAGATACTTATTAAGTCTTTTATTCAAGAGAATGATGCAACCACCATGCATTAAGGACCTATGAGGTGGCATTTGTCTCCAAACAAGCGGTGTTTGACTCTAAGGAGTTTGCCATCTAGTTGGAGCCAAATGGGGTGGGGTGGATGGTATTAATATCATAGAATTAGATGGTCCATTTCGCCACAAAGGTGTTGGACTGTTTGGGCCTACATTGTTGATATTCAGCCAACCTCATGTTATGAAGACAACTCGCGTATTGCAATCTCGGTCTAAAGGAAAGTATCATAATGATGCATTGGGTTTCATGCTGGGATTTGATGATTAGGCCGTTATCCTGAATAATCTATTCAATTGCCCCGTTGATTAGATAAAATTCAGTCTAATTAGTGTCTTTTATTTGATGCTTAAGTTTTAATGAGGTATTTCCTCTTATGTGAGCTATTGCACCTTTGTTGAGGTCATGAATATTGGATCCATTTCTCCTAAATTAAAGGCCTCCCAACCCTTAATGGCTCCAACTTCTCTGAATGGAAAGAAGCATTAGAAATAACCATTAGTTGTATGGAATTAGACTTAGTCTTAAATGAGGATCAATCTCCAAAACCAATTGAATCCAACACTGCCTGTGATATTACTAAATATAACAGGTGGGAACGGATCAATGAGCTGAGTATAAAGATCATTAGACATTCAATTCTCAATTCTTTTCGTGGAGGTATAATTGAGAAGCAAAACGTGAAAGAATTCATCAAAGAAATCGGAAAGAAGTTTACTAAATTTGATGAGACAGGAGCTACAATAGTTCTCTTTAAACTCATATCTCTGAAATATAATTGCGATAGAATTATAGAGCACATCATAAAGATTACTGACCTCACGGTTAAGTTAAGGGCACTTCAGTTGAATATTCCAGAAGACCTAGTAATTTACTTAATCTTGATTTCTCTTCCTTCTAGCATTAGCAATTTCAAGGTCAATTATAACACTCATAAAGAAAAATGGATACTGACTGAATTGATATCGAACTGTGTACAAGAGGAAGAGACACTTAGGCGAGAATGACCAGAGAGTGCTTATTTCACGTACTCCTCTTATGAAAATAACCCAAAGAAGAGAGATGTTCCATAAATAAGGGTAAGGGCAAAGGGAAGGCTGTAGGTAATGGTGCAGAGTCGAAGGACCAAAATTAAATAATCGGACCTTGTTACTTTTGTGATCAGGAAGGTTACTTAAAGAAATAATGTCATGGGTATGAAGCTTGGCTTAAGAATAATAAGAACAAAAGTAAAAGTAAATATTTTTGTCTAACAGTTTATGAGATTTTAATTCATATATATTTATGACGATGTGGATCAATTTCGGGCTAGACACTCAAATCTCAAATCACATGCTGAGGGACCTAAGGAGTTAGAGACCCAATGATGCGAAACACTACGTGATCAATGGATGGCTTTTCAGTAGGAGAATCGAGGCTGATGATTTTATATTTATTTTAAATACATAAATTGTTTTGCATTTAATTTTATTTTATAGTACACTGGTTTGAAATAAAATAGTTCTTTTTAAAAAAAAAAATTCGAATGTAGGATTAAGGCATCAATACTCAATTTGTGCATAGAATGTGAATGTAAATGAAGAAAAATTTACCTATAGACATGAATAAAAGAAATGATCATAAATAGGTTTAATCCCTAAAAGTGATGTGGACAAAGATTTCTAGTCCAGATAGACATTGCATCACTTTGAGATAGATGTACCTATAATGATATTCAGGACATTGAGCCAGAAACCCACTGGAAAAGTTTAACTTGGAAAGGATATGACATATCTACCTAAAATCTTAGAGAATCCTGATAAATGCAATATAAGATCCTCTCTCAAAACCACAATTTCCCTTTAATCGTTTGATTAGTGAGGGAATAGTAAGAGTTGGTCTTAATGTTATGACAATTTAATGACCTAACACCTTGGAAATCCTTATTGTGGTAGAGATTGTGGGAATTTAAGATCTACAAATTAGATGAATACAGAAAGGCGATAAAGATATTCAAATCATATATAGTAACATCAGTTGGGTGAAACTGATAAAATGAATGAGTTTAGACTAAATTGAATGTCTCATCAGTGAGAGGTGTAGTTTCAAGTTTTGCCTCATAGCATAAATGTTGCCATTGCAATACCATATGCATTGAAACAGAATTTAATGCCTACTGGGAAGCCAAGTGTTAGACGTTGTGGTATTTAAGTCTTCTGAATTAAGATAGGGACAAAAGAGCATATGCTATTATTCCTTAAAAGGAAAAAAGATTTATAATCGTCATCTGTTTGTAAACTACAACTAATAATTACATTATAGGGTGCTTAGGGTCACTGGGAGTATAAACATGAAGGTTGCGTATACATTCCAAAAAATAAAAAAAATAAAGGTTTAATTGATTATTCAAGTTTTGATTTCTATTCATTAAGGTATATTCATTATGCGTGCGTAAAGTGAAATGAACATATAAGATGTGTTATGTTGATGTTAAGGCATCTCTTGATAGAGATAGTTGGACCTAGAGGTGGGCATCGAGTCGAGTTGGACCTAATCGGTCCGACTCAACTTGATCTGGTTTTTTGCAAGGACCTGACCCGAACTTGATCCGATTCGGGACTGAGTCCAACAGGGATGACTCAACCCGAATCGATTCCTTGCTGGCCTGACCCGAACCGAGTCCGACTCGATCAGGGAACCGAGTTGGATTGAGTTGAGTCTGTCCAGTCGATTCAGACTGGGCTGAGTCAAACCAAGCTGGAGACTCCGGTGCTAGGAAGGAAACATGAGGTAAATCGGGAGAGAGAGGGGGAGAAAGGAGGAGAGAAAGAAGGAGAGGAGGGAAATCAGGAGAAAGAAGGAGATGAGGGAAATCGGGAGAGAAAGGAGGAGAGGAAGTCAGCTCGGGCTGCAGGTAGGGTTAGAGTTCGGGTAAAGGTAAAAAAGAAAGAGAGTAAAATCTGACTTTATACTACCCGATTCTGGTCCGGATCGGATCGGATCAAGTTGCTACGTGACCCAAACTCGACTCGATTTGGCGTCAGATCCGAGTGGGTCTACTCGATCCGACCCGACCTTGGCTTTCAGTTCGGGTCAGATCGGATCTGACCGGTTCGGTTGAGTCGGATCTAACGAGTTGGGTCGAATCCTGCCCACCTCTAGTTGGACCACTTGAAAGTCTGCATGCGGGTTACACTTGGCATGAGATTTTCATATTTAACACTCATGTTTTTAGTATTCTCGTCGTTGGGAATGTTGGCATTTATGATCGCGTCTGGTTCCACCTTGATAAGTGAGGTGATGACTGTCGAGGTGCAATGTCGGTAGTTCTAATGGTCTGGATAATTTAGGTTACTTCACAGGATCCATTAACATATTTACTGAAGTAACAAGCTTGTAAAGAATGAACTAGATATATACATAACTACTTTGCTGAATATATTATAATGCCATCAATGACCCAAGTGGGAGAATATTAGAAATTAGTAGGTCACCGTTAGGGTCCATATCAACCAACCGAGGAGTGCCATACATGTGTGTTTGAATTGCAATAGGCCTCTCTCTCTCAGTTAGGATCATGTATATAATTGGTAGGTTACATATAGACAGTTGTGGTCCCTTCTCTATGTACTCTCATCTAATCAAGAAATTCCCATCAGACTGAGGGTGCAATAGAGCAGAAGGCGGCAACATACATTGTCTTCTCCGGTGAGTATTGAATTCCTGGCCATGGCCAACTCAGGTACGACAACACATTCATCAAGGTGGGCCCCAAATGGAAAGGGTACCCAGGTACCACCTAATCCGCTCCTTAATTAAAGGGATTAAAAATAATTATTTTAATGAAACTTGTGGCTAGAAGAGTGATTTGCTAACAATAATGGAGCAGGCTCTGTAGATGTCTAATTCTCATATAGTATATGCCTTTCTTTAGCCAAACTTTCAAATAAGATTAGCCTAACTCTTGGGCCACCATCCATGCACTGTGGGGACACCTAATGAACGATCCAGATCTCGTCCAATAGTGGGTGAATGTGTCTGTTTGGTTTCATCTCAGCTCGTGCTTAAAGCCTAATCACATCCTAATTAGATGTGATGGCTATACTTCATGTTAGTTTTGCACCATTTTTTAAATGGCATAGATTCTTCAAACTTTTACATCACATAGTTTCACGGCAATCTAGACCGTTCCTAATTCTTGACCCAACGGTGGATGAAGCATATATCAAAAATTTCACTCAGAAGATAATATTGACCATCTGATTTTTCTCTTTGAATTTGGACCATTCACTGATTTTCTCATTATTTTCCGTATCATAGCTATTAATTAGACGGTTGGTATTGCTTAAACTTTATGACCCACAATTTGGACGGTTTTGATAGCTGTGTACCAGTGCCACATAAGAGATGAGTCAGCACCATTATTTTAAAAGGGTGCAAAACAGATAAGTCCTCCGCATGGACGTCTCTTTTTTCTACTTTTGGTAAAACAATGGTAACCCAGTTCTACCAATTTAATACCGAAAGTAAAGAGGATGGCCTGTTTATCAAAAGGGTGGGTGTAGATATCAACTCCCTTTATTTAATATTAAAATATTATTATAATATACAGGAAGAATACAAAGCCAGCAACACACGCTTCAAACGAAAGGTTGAAAAATGAACATTGGGCAGGTGTAACTTGAACAATGGAATATCCGGATATTCTACTAGTTATGAGAAATTGTATTTAATTTCAAGATTGTGTCTACCACTTTAAGCCCTGTTTGGATGTTACCAAATTCCAATTGAATAGGATGGCCATTTGTCCAAATGGGCCACTGTTCTAATTTCTTCCAATCTCACTGGTTTGATCTAGGTCTACAGATCGGATTCGGTGTTCCAAATCCCATCGCCATCAAAGAGTCCGATGCAGGGTGTTACGGGGCCACATCGATGTTGGATGATATGATGCCGACGCACCGATATAAACGACCCTGTATTGGGCTATTTTGGGCCGGCATTGTCCAAAACAGCGGGCACGTATCGCGATACAACTGGATCATTCACGGACGTGGCTTGCGTCCTACCCCTGCCGTCTCCAGCTGGGAACGGACAGAAGCTTTGAGTGACAACTGTAATGTATGGGTCTTATCCACACCGTCCATCCATTTTTTCCTATCATTTTAGGGCATATTACAAAAAATGAGGCAGATCCAATGCTCAATTGGACCACACAACGGGTATTAAACTCTTACTGTTGAAAACTTTTTGGGGGCTATACAGAAGTTTTGGATGGTGCTGATATTTGTGTTTTCTCTTCAGCCGGGTCTATTTAAATTTATTAATAGGTTGGATGGCAAATAAACATTACGGTGGGCTCTAGAAAAGTTTTGAACGGTGAGAATCATTATCACCGCTGCTTCCTGTGGTGTGGTTCACTTGAGCCTTGGATCTACTTATTTTTGAATTTATAGCCTAAAATGATACGAAAAAAAAATGGATGGACGGTGTGGATAAGACACATACATCACGGTGGCCACTTAAAGATCCTGCCTGTTCCCAGCTGGAGACGGGGGTAGGACGAAATCCGCGTCCATCATTCACGGGCAATGCCAACTGCCAGGGAAGCTTATTGCCTGCTGCTCCGGTCGGATCGTTGGGGTACTTTAACATAATTTGAGAAAAGGAATGGACGGCATGGATAAAAATATACATCACGGTAGGCCCCACACAGATCTGGTCGAATGTTGTTAGGTCCAACCGGGCCGCACGTAATCGGCTTCCAGATGTATCGGGAATATGTAACAGTTTCGGCCGATGAGCCAAACCATGGGCTGGATGGACTCTCTCCCTTCTGCATATTCAAAAGGATGCCATCACAGTCATCGTGGTGAATTTCGAATTGAAGGAACATTCAAACAGGTTGCCAAACATGCATAAATTTAGGTGAAGAAAAAATTCCAGCATAGCATCAGCGCAGGCCAAACACGAAGCAGCCCATGAGACAAGTAGTGAATGTTGTTTAGCCCAAAATCTGGTCTTTTGTGTACCCATCAAGTGACTCTCATTGGTTATGAACGACGAATTAGCAGGGAAATATCACATGGTATATGTTGTTTGTGTATGACATTGTTTTAATTGATAAAATGTGGGAGGGCATAAACATAACACTATATTTATGAAAGGATTTAGAATCTAGGAGATTTGAAATTAGTAGAGTAAAAGAGAGTACGTGGAGTGCAATTTTAGTAATAATATAAATAAGAATGAGGAATTAATTAAGGCCCTATGTGGTGTTGCTTCTAGATCTCTGAAATTATTTCTTGAGAATCGCTTATGTAAAAACGTGCATGTTTAATAAACATGCATAAAAGAAATAATCTTCCAATGAAGGTTTCAATGGTGAGCGTTGAATTCCCGTTGTTTCTTGTGGCAGTGCTCGTTGGTAATAATTTGTTAAAAATAATAGATACTATTCAAAAAATAGAAAATTAAATAATAAAATAAAGTAAGAAAAAGATGACTTATTTATTTGAGTTGAGGCGTGACTGGGTCACTCAGCTTGAAACCAAATCTGTCCTCCTTGGACTGCATCCCAAGTGTAATAGGAATCTTGGACAGTTGGCCTCTAGAATACAACAATTATTAACTGGTCTCAATGGTGCACTCGCTATACACGAGATCGAATCAATGTGCAAAACTTAACTCTCGGCAACGAACTTAGTTGTCAAAACAACATTGAACCATAAATAATTTTTTAAAGAAACATATAAAGAAATCATTGGTGTTATGGGAAGATCCGACCCCTTGTAATTCCGAGGCCTGACGGCGTGTTGATCCAATCGGACGGATAACTAACAGCTCGGCATAGATTATGAGAGCGGACAGTATCCAACAAAGATCCATAACCACTCCGATTGAGACCTTGCCTGCCTGAAGGTCCGAGCCGACTCCATATTTCGAGACAGGCGCTCCTCGAACCGAACTTAGAAACTGCCATAAGTGAACGTGGCCGGTTACTTCGCTCGCAGATACGCACTATGTGCATGATGTATCTCCATGATCCTTGGATTACGTGCAGTATCTCCATGATCCGAAAATCTCCCTAATTGAGTGAATCGTGCCGTGATTAACAGACTCAAACCATCCTATAGTCAGGTATAAATACATGAGGACCCCACTGCTACAGGTACGCAAGATCTCGTACTCTCCCTCTATAATCCAACTAAGACCCCGATTCCCTTGCCCTGACTTAGGCAACGGAGGGTCCCTCGGCTTAGCCAGGGTCTCCTTTGCTCACCCTTTGTGCAGGACCAGGGTCCAACAGAGTAACATACTGAAGGAGTGGAGGGTGATCTAGATTTTGTCCTCAACAATTGGTTTGAATGAACTGATTTGGAAAAAGAGTAGGTTTATATATAGACTATGATTAGGTGCTTAAAGCACCGTTTCAAATGGGTTAGATCCATTACCACTCGAACAGACACGTCCTTAGTATGAAATTCGCGCAAAACTGATAAGTGCGAGTATACTCGCGGAGTGTAGAATAAAAACCATTAGCACGAGTGTACTCTTAGTCCATACATAGACCTAGACCAGGACCCGAACCTGGACTAGGATCAGGACCCTGTGTGCGCGCACGTAGTGCACGTCACACGACACACGGCCATGGCTCGACTTGGCACGACACGACTTAGCTCGGCGCATGTGCGCTTTGTAAAGAGATGGTCCCACCTAAATGGTTATTCCTCTTTGACGGCTCAAGCCTTATATAAACTACATCTCTTATATACATGGAATATCTTTGGTTTTTTCTGATATGGGACAAGGGAGCTACACTAAAAACAAAAACACTTTCCAAAAAGAACCATGGAGGAAAAAATTTTAATTTGAAAATAAAATTATTAAAAAAAACATTTTAAAAATAAAACAATCTCCCACATGTTTCAAACGCAAAACACTTCGATATAAGATAAAAAATTTGTGTAACAGTATCGATGTTTATCCAACTTTAATCGACATTTAGAGTAAGCAAGACAAATTTACAGAAATCAGGTGACTATCGGTCCTTAACTTGACCCTTTAAGCATAAACGACTATACATGCCACTCACATAGCTTTTTTGCCATGGCTGGTTCTGCGGTTTGGTGCCCTTTGGGTAATCAGCAATAGAGAGACCTGGCCAATACTTGGTTTTAAAATATTTTTCAAAAGAAAATAGGCCTTGGCTGAGGAAGTACTGAAGCCCGTCGAGGCCCTAGTGAAGCTAACAATGGTCGATCCACGACTGTTGGTGGACAAGGAGGATTGACACGTCTGAGAGTCAATACAGGAGGCTTTGGAGGTGGACCAAGTGGAGCTCCTAAGTTAAGAATTGTCTTTAGAGCTGGCGGAAATTATTGAATTGGTGAGGGTGCAGGAGCGGTAGAAATCCTCATCATGACCTTTTGGCGTGTTGAAGCAGCAATAGCCTTAGTCGATGGAGCTTGAGAAGGGGATGTCGTGGCTAATCTCGTCTTCGGCTTGTTTGTTTTTTAGCTCGGTGTGCTGGCCTATGGGTGCACTGCCTTTTCTTTCCTTTGGGCTCAAGCTTGTAAAAAAGATAAGCTATAATCTCCTTTGAAGATTTCTTTAATAATCTCTTATATGATCTTCCTACCAAGCAATGAAAGTATCCATTGCATGTGGTTGATTTGTATAGCAGGCGAAGTCAAGAGCCCGACTGGCTTCTCGAAAAGAAGAAAGTAGAGATCGGTAGAGATCAGGATTGTTCGCAACTTGCTGACTGAAAGGTGGCTGATTGCTGAGTAAAGGGATAGGGGATGCATTGAATGAGACCAAGCTGTGAGCGAGCAAGTTCGGATAGTATTGTTCGATTCTGGCCTCAACATTCTTACAAGACTCAATCGAACCTCCATAGGGAAGGTCTCGGTCGATGAGATAGTTCTCCCAAGCCAGAAGTTTTTGAGATGCTACATCATCATCCTCTAGTGCATATCAGCTGGAAAGCCAACCAGGACCATACTCTCCCTCGTGGAATGTCATGAATGACTGATTCTGCTTGCCACTGTCTAGAGTGAAGAACAATGTATCCATATACACTGAGAAGGATTGAGTTTCTTGGGGGGAGTGGATGACGTGCTCGCCATAAGAAGTGTAGACAGCTTCAGAATGGATGGGATGATGTACAAGAGAAGGGCGAAAGTACTCATAAATCCACATCTTAAGAAGCCGCATTGGCCCTCCTCCAAAATATAGACGTTTGTTGGTAACTTCTTAAATCCCCTATACAAATGGTTGAGCACAAAAGGTTCTAAAGCAAGCCTTTGACCGTGGGCAAGGGCCTCGGCCAGTGAGACATATTCTGTGGTGATTTGCAAGGCATTCACGCAAAGTAGATGACGACATATCCAAAGTATTAGGAAAGCGATACGCTCTTCATAATCAATCGGTCCTCTTTGATTGCGATAGGTTGTCATGAAGTGAGAATACACTTTGCTAGCCTTGTTCGTGAAGCGTTTGGCTTCTTTTACACGAAGCTTTGATAAACGACTTACCAAAAGGGAGTAGTTAGGTTGAGACGAGACATCAAATATGGTCGGACTGATGATGAGACTGCAGCAGAAGAAGAAGGTGTTGGTTGATGAGTTCCAGAAGGTTGAAGCTGCAAAAGAAGAAGAGCCAGATCTGTTGGATAGTCGTAGACGGAGAGTTTGATGCACTCTATGATGTATAGAGCGGGTCGCGGACAGTTTCATGGCCAAGATGGATCAGAAAAGGCCCGGTCGATGATAGAAGTGATCTGGACCGTCGGACCTTAGATCGGACGTATCTCGCAATCCGGAATGAGTTACCTGACGTAAAATATATGATTTTGGGG